>FIZR01020588.1:0-46942 GCA_900060175.1 Ferrisia virgata | reverse complement strand
AAAACGTAGGCAAGATGTAAAAAATTTATCGACCCCCCCCCCCCAGTGCCCCAAAATAGCCCCCATACAATTTTTAGTTATAAATTGATTGATGATATTGGTGTCGTTTTCACATGAATCGAACTGTCTGAATACAAATATGAACTTAGTTCCAGTGTCGCACTCCCCACAGGTCCTAAACATTGGGAGTTTTCTTTGGTCAAAAGTACTTTTTCAACCACACATCTTTACGTAGTGCTTCATATCTGTCTTATAGAACAATTGATGAAGCTATTAATTGGTAACCATTGGTCTGAAGTGAAAAACTTACTGACCCCTGTGTAAACTTAATAGCACAGATCTACTCCTCTCCCATCCCATCTCAACATTTCGGTTACAGGTAAGTTGTTGATATTGAAGTCATTTTCACATAAGACGAACCTCTTGATTACAAATATGTACTTATACTCAAAGTCCACCTTCCCTCTCCCTTACAGGCCATCATCTGGAAACTTTTTCAACTAAAAATCTTTAACCAATGCCCAATGTGCCTTATACAACTATTAATGAAGCTGTAGGTAGAAAATTTTCAATACGAAAACTAAAAGCCAAAATATAAAACAAAAATTGGGTACCTATAACACAGCAATCTATTTACAAAAGTGTATGAAATAAACAAAAAGAACTATTTACAAAAACGAAAAACAAAAATCAGATAATATTGACACGAAAAACTGCATCAGCAAACCACGAGTTCGAAGAAAAACTTCAACACAAACTACTATATACAAGCTGGTAACTTAGAAAAATGTAAATTGTGGCACGAAAAAATTTAATTATTTAAAGCAGTACATCATAAATTATGTAAGATTACAACCAAAAAACTCTGCACATGTCACAGATCAGAAAAAAGAGAATTTTCACACGAGAGAACGTACTTGGAATGTTCGTTTTAAGTGAAAACGACATAAATATCAACAACTTATACCTGCAACTCAACTGTTGAAGTTGGATGAATAAGGGGGGGGGACGGAGGTGCTGTACTATTTAGCCTACAAGGGGTTCGGTAAATTTTTCACTTCTTATCCGATGGCTTGTATAATTAATAGCTTGATTAATAATAGCCTACGATACATGGAGCACTTCCTAAAGATTTATAGTTGAAAAAAAAAACACTTTTGGAGAAGAAAACAGCCTGATTAGGGCCTCCAGAGGGTCCGACACTGAAACTAAGTTCATATTCGTATTCAGACGGTTCGACTAATGTGAAAACGACACCAATATCATCAACCTCTCTATAACTAAAAATCGGGGGGGGGGTGCTGTTTTGGGTCACTCGAGGGTTCGATAAATCTTTCACGTTTTGCCTACGTTTTTCTATTAATCCAAGTAACAAATGTACCAAGTATTGAATTTGTTTCATCGATAGCTAATTTTTTCGAATATATCGTCATCCCCCCTCCCTATTTCAAGTTTTTTTCAAATTTTCACTGTGACGCATCCTCGTAAAAATTTTGAAAAAAATATATGCGATGTAGGGGTCTAATATACATTTGAAAAATATGATTTTAAAATTTTACGAAATCGTTATCCATATTTTAAAAAAATAAAGGAAGTTGGAAATGGTCATTTAGGGTAGAAATTATGGGGGGAGGGGGGTTTTTGATTTTTTTCTGAGATGCCTCCCATTATTGTTTGCAACATACCAAAAAATTACAGAAATCCATTCATTAACGCCTTCGAAAAAAATTAATATATGTTTTTTAATTAAAGTCACCCCCTTCGAGAATGGATTGGGTTGGAGATCCAAAACTTCGATCAAGGATGTTTCATGATGGTACCCACCTACTACCAAAGTATCATACCGAAATCTCTCCTGGGCAAATTTAACATGCTTATCGGGCAACAACCTTTCAAGAAAATCGGACCATTTTTACTTGAGTTATCGCGTTAGAAAAAAAAATGAGTAAAAAAAAGAAAAGATATTTTGACCATATGTTTAATGCTTACTAAACAACCCCAACGCTATCTTCAGAGAACGCCTTAGAAAGTATGAAAACCGAAATTCCATTACGATGAATATAAAATATTCTTGGAAATTAATTTTCATCAATATTCTAATTATAAGTCGAATATCTGTCGAGCTATGCTTTTGATGACGTCATCAACGCGTTAAAATCGTAAGGGAAAAAAGATTTCCATGGAAATGTATTCCCCTTCTCCCCTCATACGGTGTAGGTGAATGGACTGGAATAGCCTTGTTTTCATTGACAATAAGTGATAGAAAACCAGGCTAAGAATTTGCATAGTATTTTCAAAGATTCCTATTATTGAGTTTTTTTTATGTTGCGAAGGAAAAACTCTCCTTTCAGACTCGTTGCTCAATGTGTTTTTCTAGATTGGTGAGGGGTGTATACGAGGTACAAATTTAGATTTTTGGAGTAGTCAAACAAAATTCGATAGTTAAAGTCGAAGATATCATTTATTCCAATTTTAGAAACAAATTTAATTGATTTTTCGTTAAATGCTTGTAGCTTAAAATCGCTCTTGTTTCGAAAAAAAATAAAATAAAATAAAAAATAAAAATAAAAAAATGCTAGTCTATGGAAAGTGTTGGAAATAACTATAACAGCGAAAATAAATGCAATATTATTATTAATAAAATTATTATAAAAAATTATTAAATTAAATTTTTCTGTCGAAGCATAGAGGGAAAACCTCGATTGAACAAAGGAATAACACAATTTATTCAATTTTCACCGTACCTCTACCTACTTGAATTGAAGCAGGTAGGTACTCGTAATTTCTAAATTTGACGATATTGTTTACCATTTCATTTCCTGTCTTTGCAACCAGATACTGTTACGCGATGTTAATAAACCGAAATTCTTTTCAAACTCGATTGGAAATTTCATTTTCGGTGAGATTCGATACGAGTGATTCTTCATCGCGTACACCAAACCTATTTTAACGTTCATTTTAGCGAAACGTTTAGCTGTGGAAAAATAAATCATCGAATTATTTTCACGGTGATCACGAACGTTGTTCAGTTGGATTTATTTGACTCTTATATTACCTATACAAGTTCTAGGGCCTTCGCCAAACGGCAAATAGGTGTAATTTGGCCTTTTGGCTTTTTCCTCTTCGGTAAATCTTTCTGGACGAAATTCCTCCGGATGATCGTAGTATTTCTCGTCCGAATGTATTCCATATACTGGAACGATGATCGCTGTTCCGGCGGGTAAAATCACTTTGGTGTTTGGTAGTTGGTAATTTCGGTTGGTTTGTCTAAGTAGCAGAGCAGATGGTGGATACTTTCTTAGAGTTTCTGTTTAGAAATTAGGTATCAATATTTCATAAAGGTTAACCTACCTATTTGTAAATTTTCCAAGTATATGAATCGAGTTTGGCGAAACCAACCTGATATAACCATATCGATGTAAGTCATTTGTTTCAAAACGTCATACGTTAATTGTTCATTATTCTCGGCCAGAATAGTTCGTATTTCTTTTTGAACTTTTTTTTGAATATTTTCATTCTGAGCTAATTCCAATAAAATATAACTCAATGTTGTAGAAGACGTTTCGAATCCAGCCGCAAAAAATAGAAATGCTTGGGCTGCGATCATTTCGTTCGTCATTTCTGAAGCACATGCATGAAAACAACAAGTGTTATTCCAAACGAATTCACAGTTGTAAAAGTGTAGTCTGCAATCCAGCAACACCAATAAATGTTCATCCAGCGATCTTTTTTGAAAACTGAAAAAATTAGCTGCCAAAATGTCGATACTATCCGCTTTATTTGAAAAAGCGTAGTTTCAAATTTTGACCCTGCACAATGGCGGAGGGGGAGAGGGGTGGGCCCCTAAACAGGGGATTTGGGGTGACACGGGCCGAACCAAAAAAACTCGACGGATTTGGGCTGAAGTACTCCCCCCGATGTCGAATATGTAATTTTTTTCCGTTGCACCCTGCACAATTGCATTCTGTTGCACTTTAAGTGCAATTTTTATGCATTTTGGAAGATTTTTGACAGTAAAACAGCTCTCTTATTCAAAATATCGGTGAGAACCAAAATATACTCGTTAATTTTGTTGAATGAACCGCATTTAAAGTCGATTCCCGCAAAAAAGGGCGAAAAATTTCAGCACAACGGAAAGTAATGAAAATAAACAGGTTGGTCACCCTATCCCCTCCACCAAAATTAAGCAATGGAATACTTGCTTAAAAATAGCGATGTGATATATCAAAAATGGTCAAAATTTCGCGCTGATTCCGAAAATCGTCATCATTTTTCATTTTGACTCTCCTCTCCCCTCCCCCTCGATGGTGTTCAGCTCCGAAACTTGAATTTGAGGATGAACCTGAAGAAGTGACACCATTTAGATGAAATGTAATTGAAATTTACGCAAATCAGATAATTGTGGCTGATTAGTTTCAACTTGCAGTATATCTTGGCCCTGCAAAAAAATTTCCAACCCCCATTCTACCCACCCTCGCCAAATTATAATAAAAACATTCATTTGAAAACAGCAATGCGACATATCGAAATGGTTTAAAATTTCGCTCTGAGTTCGAAATTGGTAATAATTTTTGAATTTAACCCCCCTCTGTGAAGTTTTCCCCCAAAACTACAACTACAAGGAAGAAAAAGAAATAATTAACCTGGTTTTGAGGAAACTCATTTGACTGGTTAAGTTATAAGGGTAATTACAAAAACGGTAACAGTCAAGTAAACATTTACAATTTGCTTATCGTGCCTTAAACATCTATTTCCTAACGTAGCCGTGTAATATATTAAAATGCCTTAAAATTTGTAGCCTGATTTTCCATGTCATATTTTCAATGAAAATCAGATTATTACAGTCTATCGACCAACGGAGGATGAAGGAAGAATATCAACAAAATCCATTTTGGAGTCCTAGAAGACCATTAAAACGATTTTTATCCTTGTCAAATATTTATTTTTAATTTTATTTTCATTTCCTTATTTTTTTCTCGAACATTAAAATCATTTACTCCACTTGATACCGAACAAATCGCTGCAATTCGATCAATCGGCTCAGTTTGGCGGCGGATTTGATACATATGATTGGGGCAAAGGGTGCTGAGGGACCAAAAACACAAAAATTGTTTCTTTTTGAGTCAATCGATGAAGTACAAAAACTACTAAAGAATGTGGGTATGAGCATGTATCTTTCATAGAGCGCACGACAAATGGTTTTTAAAATTATGCCCAAAATAAGTTCGCACATAATAAGATCAATTATTCATTTTTCCTCCTTCTGATTGTGGTTCGGAGGAAAACTGCACTGAGACGGGGTTAAATTAAAAAATTATCACCATTTTCGAACTCAACGCAAAATTTTAAACCATTTCGATATGACGCATTGCTGTTTTTAAGTGAATGTTTTTATTATAATTTGACGGGGTGGGTAGAATGGGGGTTGGAAATTTTTTTGCAGGACCAAGGAATGCTGAGAGTTGAAACTAATCAGTCACAATTATCTGATTTGCGTAAATTGCAATTACATTTCATCTAAATGGTGTTACTTTTTCAGTTTGGGGGCAGTACTCTATGGGGGAGGGGGTCGAAATAAAAAATTATAATGATTTTCGGATTCAGCGCGAAATTTTGACCTTTTTTGATATATCACATCGCTATTTTTAAGCGAGTATTCCATTGCTTAATTTTGGTGGAGGGGATGGGGTGACCAACCTGTTTATTTTCATTACTTCCCGTTGTGCTGGAATTTTTTGCCCTTATTTGCGGGAATCGACTTTAAATGGGTTCATTCAACAAAATTAACGAGTATATTTTGGTTCTCACCGATATTTTGAATAAGAAAGCTGTTTTACTGTCAAAAATCGTCCAAAATGCATAAAAATCGCACTTAAAGTGCAACACAATGCAATTGTGCGGGGTGCAACGGAAAAAAATTACATTTTCGACATGGGGGGAGTACCTCAGCCCAAATCCGTCGACTTTTTTTGGTTCGGCCTATGTCGCCCCAAAATCCCTTGTTTAGGGGTCCAACCCCCCCCTTCCCCGCCATTGTGCAGCGTCAGAATTTTGAAAGTATGCTTTTTCAAATAAGGCGGATAGTATCGACATTTTGGCAGCTCATTTTTTGGTTCTCAAAAAAGAACGTTGAATTCGATTTCTAGGGCACTTTTTTGTGTCTGGATCGTAGATATCACTTCTGTGTTTAATAATTTTATCGAAATTTCAATATCATCCAATATCTTACTGATATCAAATTCAGCCCCCTTTTCCGCACCAATTTGATCGAGAAACGTTTGTAGATCTTTTCTATCTTTGGTATCTTGCAACTGAGAAGCCGAATCGCTTTTTAACGCTATCATTAAATCTAAAAAATCATTCCTGCTTATTTTATTCCTCTCCCTATGACTAATCGTGTTGTAAATAATATCTCCGAAGAAATTTTGCACGTTTAGATCAACATAGGTAAGATGAAGCAGTTTGGCCAACTTTGCCGGTATTTTTGTCCACAGCATACGTAATAGCGACTGTAATCTGAAATCAATATCGAATGAAAAAGTACTCGTATTTGGGTAGTTAAGTATTGGATATTGGATACCTAGAACAGTCTGATCTATTCGTAGTATTTACCTGAACTGGAACACCTTTTTTCCAACAATTCTGAATTCGGAATTTGGATTTTTCAACGAATTCGTCTCTATTCCAAATGCGCAAGTACCTATTATATCGGTGGTATATCTAGCTGAGATATCTTTAATATCAAATGATTCGTCTAATGCAATTTGATCAATTACTTCGGATAGTTTTTCTCCGCAGGCTTTTACCAAGGGAAACATCGTTTTTATTTTTCCACTCGTGAAAGTATTGGTGAGTTTTATGCGTGTGTTTTTCCATTCGTCTCCTTAAATTTGAACGATAGATTCGATTAATAAAATTTACTCGATGATGATAATTCTTGAAATAATTTTTCACTTAATTCAACGTACCGCTTAATGATTAGATTTATTTTGTTTTTAATTAGGTTATTTTATTAATAATTAGTACTTATCCTATTTTTAAATACGATAGCAGGTGCAATATTATTGCGAACATTTTTTCATCATTTTTTTTCTTTGTTATTCTACTTTCTTTATGAATTTTAATGATTTTATACTGCAAATTTTCAAAAAAACAAACATCTACGCTAAGGTTAAAGCTGAAGGTTTTAATTCCTAAAATACGTAAATGAAATTTTTCATGTATAAAGAAAAATTTTAGATAGTAATTATTCTTTTATAATTTAGAGGGAGGATCAGAGAACTGAATTTATTTACGAAATACGTCACGAGTAAATATAAATTACCGACTTTTTTTGAGGAAATCATTTGAAGAAATTTTTTTTTAATTTACCATATTTTTCACGACATTTATTTTAATTACTGGTTCAGTGGATTTTAATCCGTTATTTAAACTTTCCATAGAATTACAGATTCGTAAAAATATTTTTAACCGAAGTCAACGTTTTTTTTTAACTGCAGAATTTGTTATAAATTAATCGAAAATATTGTTAGACATTTTTCATCAGATTTTTTAGCCTGATTTTCTATGTCATATTGTCAATGAAAACAGGTCGGTCCATAGACCAACTGCGATTTGAGAGGGGGGAATACCAAAAAAATCCGTTCTGGGATCCTAGAAAACCATCCCCCCCCCCCGAACACTAAAATGATTTATTCTGCTCGATACTGACCAAAATCGCTCCAATTTGTTCAATCGGCTCAGTTTGGTGGAGGATCAGATATATATGAGTGGGGATGAACTTGGGTCAAAATTAAGTTTCACCCCATTTTAGAGGAGGGAGGCCTGAGGGGCGAAAAACACAAAAACTGTTCTTTTTCACGTCAATCGATAGAGAATCCGAAGTTGAATAACATATCCAAAAATCAACCTCTTGAGTAAATTAGGTGGGGAGATGTGAGAGTTTTTCCCATTTTTAACTTGAAAAATGGCTGCTCCTCCCGTATCACCCCAACAAATTGAGCTAAGAAGTTGAAATTGGGTATGTGCATTTATTTGGGGCCCTATATGTGTCTTTTGGAGGTTCCGACTTTTTAGCTCTACCGCACTCCCTCACAGCCTCAAAAAAGTGGTTTTTTGATAACTTTTCCTTATTTTTCTTATTTCAGTTTGTTCCTCGTATAACTCTCCTCCAAATTGAGTTATAAACTTGAAATTAGATGTGCACATTTAGTGAGGGTCCTAGATGTGCCTTTGGGGGGGGAGGGGGTCTCGAATTTTCAATCCCATTCCTCTCCCAAAAAATTGTTTTTTTGATCGTTTTTTCCTAATTTGATTATTTGTTGAGTTTGTTCCTTACATAATTCCCTTCCAATTGGAGCTAAGAAGTTGAAATTAGGTATGTACATTTGACAGGGGGCCTAGATATGCCTTTTTGGGGTCTCGACTCTTTGGCACCATTGAGCCCTTCCTACCCGCAATGCTTTTTTTCCATTCTCATGATTATAAAGCGTTACCAAAATTAGGCTGAAAAAGCATCGTGGAAAGATCCTTTTTTTTGGACTATCGAACTATAGCAAAAGGTGGGGGGGGGATTACAAGGTGGGATCCTGAAAGGCCATATCGGCACCATTTTTGGACGCATCAAATATTATTCTTTTTTATGTTTGCCTATGCGTTTATTTATATTTTTTTCATTTTTAAATTTACAATTTTTTTTTTTAAATTTACAATTTGTTTTTCATCTTTACTTTTAATTATTTTCATGTTTAATTCTTTTCATTTCAATTTTTTAAATTTTTATCGTTTTTTATTTTTAATCTTTTATTAAAAATTTTTTTTTGCCAAAACTAAAAATCATTTAACCCGCTTGATACCGACCAAAATCGCTCAAATTTTTGCAGTAAGCTTAGATTGGGGATGGAGTTGATATATTTGAGTGGGGACGATCTTTTGTCAAAATTCAGTTATGCTCATATTTTTGGAGAGAGGCTGCTGAAAAGCTAAAATGGCAATAATCATGTCGTATCAAACCAATCGATAGGGAATCTAAGGTCGTATATCGTATCCAAAAGTCAGCCTCTTACGTCAATTAGGAGGGGAGAAATAAAAGTATTTACCCTTTTTTACCTTGACAAAAGGGCTATATCACGCATATCTCCTCTCCAAACGGGGTTAAAAAGTTGAAATTTGGCATGAACATTTACAAGAGGCGCTATTACTACAATTATTCTTGATAATAATTTAAATATAAATTTTTTTAATCCTATAGGAAATGGAAACCCTATTCTTTATCAATATTTATTTTGATTTTTTGGACATCCAGAAGTTTATATTTTAATTTTACCACGATTTGGGGTAATATCTCAAATTATAAATCAAGTAACTGGAAAAAATTACATGTACCTTTTGAGGGTTTTGATTTCTTATTTCTATTGTATCCCCTCATAGCCCCCCAAAAATTGGTATTTTTAACGGTTTTTCTCATTTTTCACGTTTGTCCCACGCATATCTGCCCTCCAAATGGAACCAAACAGTCAAAACTTGGTTTGCAGATTAAACGGAGATCTTTTAGGGGTTTCGGATTTCGAGCCTTATTACATCAGCTCACAGCCTCGAGAAGTAGTTTTTTTTTTGCCAGTTTTTCTTATTTTTTTCATTTGGCAATGTTTTTTTCCCCCTCCTATTTTTATTCGCTTTTTATGTAAAAAAGTTGATTTATAGATTTTACGCAGACGTACATTTTATTTCTATAAATGCTTGCAAATTCAACGTTTGCCTACCTTTCATAATGAACAAATGATTACTCAGAGGTTCTACTTCGGAGTCGACGTATAGTCCTCGATCGCTTACGTAGGCGAAATCTTTAATCAGCACATCCTTCAATAGCTCCGGATCTCGTATAACAACGGTGGGTTTTTGAAAAGCGAACACGCCTCCGAATTTATGAGGTGCTAGTTGTTTGTAAAAATCTACGTAAATTTCGGCCAACGATTTTCGTAGTAAAATGACATCGGTCATGTTACCGAATAAAAAATTTGGCTTCAGATAAGGTACGTCGAGTTTTTCGAAAAACGAATACGATTTTTTCAAATACCAATAAAGGTATAATGTGAAAGATACAACGAGTAATATTACCGAATTACAAAATAAGTACATTTTTACCGATTGGTTCCGGGCGCGAACTTTTATTAAAATAGTATAAATCGTACGGTCTATCGCTTGACAGAATACACCTGATGTTTTACTTGTGAAAATTTTCCTTCCCCAGTCAAATTAGATGTTTGTATTATATTGTCACGTGTTTGAAAATCAAAGGTACCGGTAATATTTTATCACTCTAAATGCATCCGATGCAAGGAATGTTATCACTAAAAAGTTATTCGTTATCATTATTCATCAAATTTATCGTAATTTCGATGAATATAATTGATAAAAATTGCATTAAAATGAACTTTTCACACAATAAATGCATATAGTGTACATTTTTACGATCATTAGGTAATTGCACGAGTACATTTCGACCGTTCGTTTCGCGCGCGAACTTTCATTTAACATGAGGAATGCATAGCAAGGTACCTGTAAGCTTGGCGAATATTATTGTTCTGTTAGAAAAGAAAATAACCTTAAAAACAACGCGTTGGAGAATGGCCAGATTGAATTTCGTCGTAGTCGTACCTGTTCAGGCTTTAAATTGATGGAATCATATGAATGGAGTCGTTTCATAATTTGTGTATGTATTAGTGAACTATATAACCTTGTGACGTCTTTTCATGTTTTTTAACCATCACAACTTTGTGGTAGTGAGGGAGGCCTTGTCAACTTCGGTTCGACACGAGTTTCCTAGTTTATAAATATAGCTATTTTATGAATTTAACATTATATACATCTCCGAATGTATGATATTATGTGTGTATCTGCACGTGGGTAACCTCTCTGCGAGTGCAGTCTGTAAGTACATACTCAACATTTAGGTTAGCATGAAATTTTTTTCCAATTTTTCTACACAATTAGTGATTTAATTAGCAACAGAAGACGATAATGAGGAAGGATGCAGTGGGATTTTTTAAAGAAAGGGCTGAACTTGGAATCCCAAGTGCAGCGAAGGCGAAATTTTGGAAAAAATTTTGAAGCATCGTTAAAAAAGTTGATGGGTTTTTTTAACGATGCATAAAAGTAAAGTTTTCAATTTTTTTACACCTTAGGGAGGCTATAGACCCAGTAGCCATCCTTGAGTGGTGTTTAAAGTCTCGCTGAGGGGTTGAAGGTTATTATTTGAGGTGGACAGAGTTCGCTCCGGAGTTGAAGCCTGCAATATAAAAGAAATTCGGTTCCAAATGTCTGATTGGAAGGTTCTTGGGCATAGCTAGGCTAAATGTCGTACCAGGCTCCTCAGTAGTAGGAGCCATACCTAAGTTTAATGACCTGTGTCAAATGAGAGCAGGATAAATAACAATCGTTTCAGGGCTCTAGAAAACTTATAAGATTATTTTTGAAAGTGTCAGATGTTTGTTTTATTTTTTTATTTATTTATTTTTTTTCTGAAAACTGACATCATTTACTCTGCTCGATATCGACCGAAATTGTTCAAATTTGTTCATTATAAGCTCATAATACTACTCAAATTAACGACGGATTAGGGCTGTAGCGAAGGTGGTGATGTTGAGATGGTGAGCCCCCTCCCCCCTCCCCCCTCCCAGTGAAAAAAGTATGGGTAAAAGGGAACATATGATGGTTTTCCATTGACTTTGAAAAAATCAAACCTCCATCAGGCACCTTACTTCTCAAATGGAACACGATTGGTTCAAATGAAATTTGGTGTGAGGATGTAGTACGAGCCCTGAATAAAGATTTGTCTTTTGTACAATCCAAAATTCGAGCTTCATTTCAACCTCTTTAGATAGGCAAAGTGGGGTTTTCTTTTTTTGTTTTTGATTTTTCCTAGCATCAGTTTTTACTTTTAACTTTTAATCTCTGAATAATTATTTTGATTTCCACTGTACATTTTCAGTTTTACATTTTTAATAACCTCCAAGACACCGTATATAGTCCACAGATACCCTTCAATAGCCTCCAGACCCCTTATATAGCACCCCGGCGCCCTTCAATAGCCACCAGACCCCTTACATAGCCTCCAAACGCTGTTCAGTAGCCTCCACACCCCTCCAATAATCTCTAAGAGTGTCTACGCCGCATATAGCTCACAGATACCCTTCAATAGCCTCCAAACCCCTTATATAGCGTCCTGGCGCCCTTCAATAGCCACCAGACCCCTCTAATAATCTCCAAGATGTGCCATACATCTTGCAGATGCCCTTCAATAGCCCCTGAATCCCTTATATAGCCTCTAGACGCCTATTAATAGCAACCAGGCCATTTATATAGCTTGCGAACGCTGTTCAGTAGCCTCCAGACCGCATTATAGCCTCCATGACGTCCCACATAGCCCGCAGATGTGCCCTCCAATAGTCTCCAGACTCCTTATATGACCTCCAGACGTCTTATATAGTCTCCAACGCCGTTCAATAGCCTACAGATCCCCTCCAATAGCCTCTAAGACACCCCATATAGCCTAAAAATGCCTCCATAGCCACTAGACTCTTTATATAGCCTCCAAACGCTGTTCAATAGCCTCCAAGACGCCTCCTTATAGCCCACAGATAGCCTTTAATAGCCTGTGGTCACTCTTCAATAGCTTGCAGTCTTCTTATGTATCCTCCAGACCTCCTCCTGTAGCCTCCAAGACACCCCATATAACCCGAAGATGCCCTTCAATAGCCACCAGACCCTATATAGCCTCTGGACACCCTTCAGAAGACTTTAGTCGCCCTTCAGTAGCCTGTAGTCGCCTTATGTAGCCTCCAGACGCATTTCAAAAGCCCCCAGTTCCTCTCCAATAACCTCCAGGATACCCAATATAGCTAGCACATGCCTTTCATTAGCCTCCAGACGCCTTATATAAGCTCTCACATCCGCTTCAACAGCTTCCAGACCGTCTTGAATAGCCTTTATGCCCTCCACTGCCCCTCTCCCCATATAGACCCCTCGAACACCACATCAGAAGCCACCAGACCACTATATGGCCTCCAAATGTCATTCAATAGACCCCAGTCCCATTTTTAATAGCCTCCAAGATGATACATATAGCTCTCTGACCCCTTTCAACAGCCAGTGTAAATGTCACGAGTTTTATAATTTTATTTGTTTTTGGTAAAATTAAATTGTACTTGAACTTGGAAGTTATACTCAAAACTGAGATTGAAACTGATGAATATTTCAATTTTAGTTTCATTTTTTTTTGTTTTGCATTTCAGTTTATTGTTCTTGTTTCAGTATCAGAAATTTTATTTTCATTCTTAATTTTAGTTTCAATTTTATCTTTTATATTCCTGATTTTAGGCAATTTCTACTATTTTTCGTTATTATTCCTCGTCTAACTCGTTACTACACTCTAAATTCAGCCGAGGAGCTGAAAATTAGCAGGTTTCTGATTTAGCAGCCGTTTCAGACGTGCTTTTGAAGAGTAGCTTGACTAGATATTCATTTCAAAATTGAAATCCTTCCTTCCAAATTCTTGAGAAGAAGCTTCTCACAAAGTAATTTTTTTAGCCTGATTTTCTGTCATATTTTCAATGAAAACCAGACTGTTACAAACTATTAACCAATGGTGTATGGAGGGGGGAGTATCAATGAAATCCGTTCTGGGATCTTAGAAACCATTCAGACCATTTTTGGTCATGTCGAATATTTATTCATCCCTCTTCACTCACCCACCACTCACACACTCTCCCATCTGCCCATCCCGAAACTAACAGCCATTTGCTCACTTCGATACCGACCAAAATCGGTCAAATTTTGCCAGTAGGCTTGGATTGGCGGCTGATTTGATATTTTTGAGCAGGTATGCTCTTCGGTTAAAATTTAGTTATGCCCAAATTTGGGTTAGTGGGTGCTGAGAGGCTAAAATAGAAAAAAAATTTGGTTTTTAAACTATCGATAGAGTATTCAGAACTTGTATAACATGTCTAAAAATCAGGCTCCCAGGTCAATTAGGAGGGGAGATATGAGGGGATTTCCACTTTTTGACTTTGAAAAACTGATGTATCACACATACCTCCCCTCCAGAGTAGGCTACCAGGTTGAAATTTGACATGCAGATTTAAGAGGGGTCCTTAAAAGTGCTTTTTGAACGTTTCAACTTTTCAATACCATCGTACTTCCTCACAGTACCGGAAAAGCAATCTTTTTGGACGCTCTCTCTTATTTTTTGAGTTGGTTGAAACTAAATGATAATTGTTCTTAGCGCTGAAAAGTTTTCTCTGGATAATATGTATTTCTGCCTTGCATTTTTTGCCAACCATTCTCGTACAAATTATAATTCGAACTTTACTGCACCTATGAATAATAAACACCATGCTATGTAAAAGATGTTCGATTTCATTCTATTTATAGGTAAATTTTGAAACGTTCGTCGAATGTTTTACATGTAAAAATGTGAACGACTTCGTAGATGATATGATCTTTCGGCTTTAACCACCTCACTGATGTATTCCGCATAAAATTATTTCAATTTTTCTTTTATTTGTTGTATGCGCATAGGATCTTTGTGCATACCAAAAATACTAAAATTATGTCTGAACTGTTTTTCCATGTAGCACTGGAAGTAGATAATTTTTACTTTCCGAATAGCGCACAGCGATGTAAGGAAAGTATTTATTTCGTCCGAATTTTTGATTATGAGATTTTAATTGAATTACACGTTTTGATGTACTAGAAATGCAATGAGATAATTTTGAGCGCGATGTACCGTATGTGTGTATGTGCACGAATCTTGCGAGCACGATAAAAAGCTGCCTAATTATTGTAGGTTGCTAAATTTTTCACAAAAGGTGTTGTTTGACCCAAGGATGTCACTGTAAGAATTTCAGCCTCATAGAAGTTACAGAAAAAATTTTATGAGAGTTTTACAGGCGCTAATATGGCTAGAGAATTGCTCTGTAGATACCCTACCATCATTAGATAAGGGTAGTTGTACAACCGTACCTGGTTAGCAGTAAAGCGAGGTAGCAGGTATGTTGGAAGGGATGACTTTAGTTTGTGTTCAGATGTTCATATAAAACACATACTTCATTTGTAGCTCTTTTTTTTTTATAAATAACTTCTACGAAGTGTTATTGGATAACGTTAGTGGACCATCAACCGTGTGACGTCATCATTGGACTGACATCAGTGGACGGATTTTATGATTTTAAGTTGAAATGTTGAAGAAAATTAGAGGTGTGACATCGGTGGACTTTATGCAGGATTGATTTTAGGATTTTAAAGTTGAAATATTAAAGAAAATTCGAGATGTTATTAATGAACCATCAGACCATCAACAGCGTGACGTTATCAGTGAACTGATTTTTGAGAGCCTGTGATGACATCAGTGGACTTATTTTATGAAGGATTGATTTTATGATTTTAAGTTGAAACGTCGTCATCAGTTGTCCCAGCAACTGTTGACCTTGACCTTGAATTGATTTTAAGATTTCAAGCTGATATGTTGAGGAAAATTTAAAATGTTATTAATGGATCATCAACAGTGTGACGTCATCATTGAACTCAAATCAGTGGGCAGGTTTTTATGGCCTGAAATGACATCAGTGGACTTATTTTATGAAGGATTGATTTTATGATTTGAAGTTGAAACGTCGCCATCAGCTGTCCCAGCAACTATTGATCTTGACCTTGAATTGATTTTAAGATTTTAAGCTGATATGTTGAGGAAAGGTAAAGAAAATTGACCCATCTACAGTTGACCTTGACCCTGAATTGATTTCAAGATTTCAAGATGAATTTTGGAAGAAAACTGGTTGATCTTGACCAGGGTTTATTTTATGCTTTTAAATGAAAATATTGAGAAAAACATCTGACTTCAACATTTCAGCATAAAATCCCAAAATTAAAATGTCACATCAAAAATGCCACGCTTTCACAGGATGACTCACAGCTCTGAGACATATCAATGTCAAAATTAAAGATATTTAATCCGTTTTGAGGTTCTAGAAGATTATTACTACAACCATTTTCAACCATGTTAGATATTAACATCGAAAAATGTTTAAAAGCATATTTTGGAAAAATTGTCAACAATTGACCATCAACAGTTGAACGTCAACAGTTGACTAACATCGTTGGATGACATTAGTGGACCATCAACAGTGTGACATCATCATTGAACTCACATCAGTGGAATTATTTTATGAAGGATTGATTTTAAGTTGAAATATTGAAGAAAATAAGAGATATTATTAGTGGACCATCAACAGTGTGACATCATCATTGAACTCACATCAGTGGGCAGATTTTTATGGCCTGGAATGACATCAGTGGACCTATTTTATGAAGGATTGATTTTATGATTTTAAGTTGAAATATTTCAGAAAATTAGAAATGCTATTAGTGGACCATCAACAGTGTGACATCATCATTGAACTCACATCAGTGAACAGATTTTTATGGTCTGGAATGACATTCGTGGACTTATTTTATGATTTTAAGTTGAAATAGATGTTATTAATGGACCATTAACAGTGTGACGTCATCATTGAACTCACATCAGCGGACAGATTTTTATGGCCTGGAATGACATCAGTGGACTTATTTTATGAAAGATTGATTTTATGATTTTATGTTGGAATGTTGAGAAAAATTAGAGATGTGACATTAGTGAACTTATTCCATGAAGGGTCGACTTTAATTTCAAGTTGAAATGTTGAGAAAAATTAGAGATCTTATGGGTAGGCCATCAACAGTGTGACGTCATAATTGGACTGATATCAGTAGATAGATTTTTATGGCCTGGAATGACATCAGTGGACTTATTTTATTATGGATTTATTTTATGATTTTAAGTTGAAATATTGAAGAAAATTAGAGATGTTATTAGTGAACCATCCAAAGTGTGATGCCATTATTGAACTGGCATCGGTGGACTGGGAATCACATCAGTGGACTTATTTTATGAAGGATTGATTTCTTTATGATTTTAAGTTTGAATTTTGAGAAAAATTAGAGATATTTGAAAGTGACTCGTCAATAGTGGACCTTAACCTCGAACTTATTTAATGACTTTAAGTCGAAATGTCGAGGAAAATTAAAGATGTTTAAAGTTGACCCAGGAACAGTTGACTTTGACCTTGGTTGATTTTTTGATTTCTGATTAAAATGTTGAGTAGGTTTGACGAAAATTATTTCTTGAGAAACAGTGAATATTGGAGTTAAATTTACACTGGCAACGAAAAAAGTATCGGAACTTCCATTCTTACGATATTTACTCTTTGTGGCATAGAATACTAAATATTTTCATTTTTTTTTCAACTTTTATTATTCTAACTACTGGTTTTTTTTATCATCAATTTTAAAAACAGTTCGGAAAGTAATGTGTGATGGTTTGTATCGCAGTTTATTTATTTATATTTTGATAAGTGACTTGCGAGTTCATAATTTATGATTATCGAATTCATAATTTATGATTATCGTTGCTATGAACTGCTACAGCAGTGGTGTAGAAAGAAGGCAGACGCCTGGCGAGCTAGACTGATCACCCCGCCCTCGAATAATTCTCTATAATTTTTTTTTTTAGAGGTTTCTTGGGTTGGAAAACAATAAGAATTGCGCAATAGTATTTTAGTATTTTTTTTTTACCCATTTTGTGAATATTTCAGTACATTTCGATGTATCCGGAATAAATTTCACTGATTTCTCAACGAATCGTTGTTTACATAAATGAGATGAAGAAAGAAAAGAAAATTTTTCTCGAATTTTAAAGGTGAGATGTTTTAAAATCGCTTAAAACGCAACCTTTTATTAATTTTGACAATTAATTGGGTACGTCTAATCACCCTTCCCCTCGCCCTCCTCTTAAGTCATCGACTGTTGGTTAATCATTAGTGATATTTTCCACAAAAAATAACCTATATAACATAATAATGTGTAGAATTTATGACCGATGAGAATAGATTTCGATTTGTTTTCAGTGTTTTTAACAAAGAGAAAAGATATAGTGTTTTTTTTTCATGAAATTACACTTTTACTATCTGTATTTATTTTGTAGATACAAGCGAATATTAAAAATACCAAAGAAACCATACATTGAAAGAAATACGCGATAATAGACGATTTATGATTTTAAATTTCTCGATCTTTAGAAAATACGATTCAAAAATTCTTACGTCGTTTAGATTTTCTTACACTGCAACCAAATAGGTCCTTTGGCTTTGAGTAAGATGAAATGTCGTTCAAACGGAACCGGAAGGACAGTTTTTGGAGATAATTCGAACGAAAAATTTTTTATCATGCTAACCAGTGCAATTTTCATTTTCATTTTGGCAAATCGTTCGCCTGTAATATTAATATTCGTTCAACAGTTGGCTTATGTTGTGAAAAAAGTACAACTTAATGAAATCAAGCAGCTTATAAAATGTAGAAATATTACCTATGCAGGCTCTGGGACCCTCACCAAATGGCATATACGTATAGTGAGGCCTTTTAATTATAGCCTCTTTGGTAAAATGTTCAGGGTAGAATTCTTCTGGTTTTTCGTAGTATTTAGGATCTCTATGGAGGCCAAAAATAGGTATTGTAACAGGCGTCTTGTTTGGAATTATTATGTTGGTATTTGGTAACTGATAATCCATGGTGCATTGTCGTAAAGCGAAACCAGTTGCTGGGTATTTACGTAGCCCTTCTGTTGACCGTAAAATAATAATTAAATTAGACAAATAAGGATGTTAATCTAATTGATAGAGAGGTATGGATATTGTCATAAATGACTACACACCAGTGATCACCATATCGACATAGGGCATCTCTTTAAGGGTGTCGTACGTTAATCCGTCTGGATCGTTATTAATGGCAGTATTTATCTCGTTTCTCAATTTATTCTGGATATCTTGATGCGTAGCTAATTCCAACAAGAGAAATCCTAAAGCTGTAGATGATGTTTCGAAACCAGCTCCAAAAAATATAAAACACTGAGCTGCCATTAAATCGATGGTCATTTCTAAAATTTAGGGAAAGAAAAACTATGTAATTTGGTAAGATTTTATTTTGCCAAAATGGCTTGCCTTTGTTTTACCTATTTCACTTTTAGAGTGTTTACTTCCGACTTGGGATAAAAAATGATCCAGGTCTTCTTGTTCGTGGTGATCGTGATATTTGGCCATCGTTTCGTTTTTCAGCGATAGCAATAAATCAATAAAATCGTGTCTGGTTACTTTGTTTTGTTCCCGGTGATCAACGTTGCTCTCGACAATTGACATGAAAAATTTTTCAACTTCTTCTTCTACAAATCTCAAGTTAAAGAACTTGATTAGTTGTTTTGGCAGGTTCGGATATGCGCCCAAGATCAGAGCTTTGTATCTGTAATGAAAAATTATTTGTTCTAGATGCAGTACCAGGTGTATTCGCGTTTATGAAACAGGATCTAGTAGCTGCAATTTACTGTAAGAAATCGTTTTCTTTTGATCTATATTTGTCAAGCCAAAACTGATTTGTATGCTTGTGGAAAAAATTAATACTCGCTCAAAGGTAGAGTTATATCGAATTCAATAACGTCGCAATGCGTGAGAACTCTCATCTTTGTGTTTTTCTACGAACGTTGAACTGCTCGACAGGATTTTAATTTTTACCAATGTACCGATTTTGAAAGTCAAAAGTCGAAACACGCCGAAAAAAAGCAACGAAAAACGTGTTTTTATAATATTTTTATTTTTTTAGCATTTTGCACCCCTCTGCGAATACACCAAAAAATATACGTTGTACCTAAGGGTGTAACTAAATTTTTAAAAACAGTTTTAATCGTAGCCCCCCTTCCCCCGCCAATTTTTTTTCAGATTTTTAAAATTTTAAATCCCTTCAAAACCCTTCTAAGTACTCAAAAAAAAAAAAAACTGAAAAAATTATCACGTGTGGTGCTACTTTGTATGTATTTTTGTGTAAACATTTTAAACATTTTAAACATTTTGAAGCACCCACCTCGAAGATGCATAGAAATACTGAATTTTGAGCATATATAAGGTCATCCTAATTGACTTAGGGGAAGGGCTAGAAATTTTTTGGGGTACTTTTACTATATCAAAACTAATATTTTGAGTGTTTCATTCGAATCAACGATAGGGCGGATTTCACTATCTTATTGTAGGAGAACCTTTAAGTAATGTCGATACCTTGTGATGTACGTGCATATGATCCTGATAATTTTAGTTTATATTTTTAGCCATTACAGTCCATCGACGAATGGTGGATTGGCGCGAGGGGGAGGGGTAGGATACCAATAAGATCCGTTTTGGAGTCCCAGAAGACCATTAAGATAATTGTTGGCCATGTCAGATATTTATTTTTATATATTAATTTTTTTCTCGAACATTAAAATCATTTACTCGACTCGATACTGACCAAAATCGCTCCAATTCAGTCAATCAGCTCAGTTTGGAGACGGATTAGATATATATGAATAGGGATGAACCTAGGTCAAAATTCAGTTATGCCCCAATTTGGGGAAGGGGGTGCTGAGGAGTCAGAATCACAAAAATTGTCCATTTTCAAGCCAATTGATAGAGAATCCAAAGTTGCAAGACATATGCAAAAATCAGCCTTCTAGGTCAATTAGGAAGGAAGATATCAGAGTTTCCCCCCTTTTTGACCTTGAAAAAGGGCTGTTCCATCCCTATATCCCCATCAAAATCAGCTAGGAAGTTTGAATTGGGTATTTACATTCAGTAGGTACCCTAGATATGCTTTTTGAGGGCCTCAACTTTTCAGTACCATTACAACCCCCCTCTCCCCACCTCCCACCAGACCTGAATATGTGGTTTTTTGGTCGATTTTTCTAATTTTTAATGTTTGTTCCTTGCATTACTCCCCTCCAAACTGGCCTAGGAGGCAGTCAGTAAGGACCCCAGGTATGGATTTTGAGAGGTTTTGACTTTTTAACCCAATTGAACCCTTCCTATCCTCAATGCTGATTTGGAAAAAAATTGTTTTTTTGTTCTTATAAAAGTTTTTCGAGTCCATTTATGTAACCATCGGTCATATTTCCCCTTTCACGATCCTTTCGTCATCGATTTATTTCGTCTGCACTTTTTAATGTCTTTTTTTTTTCACGCCAATCATAGTGTTTTCTCATCCTATAACGATGTCTTTGGTTAACCTGATTTTCTATGTCACATTGTCAATGAAAACCAGACTATTAAGGTCCATCTACTCGGAGATTTCCCCTCTTTTTGATCTTGAAAAAGGATTGTTCCTCCCCTATCTCTCCTACAAAATTGACCTAGGAAGTTGAAATTTGCTATGTGGACTTCGTAGACGTCATAGATATGCCTGTTGGAAGTTTCGACTTTTCAAATCCATTGCGCCCCCTTACAGCCCAGAAATGTAGTGTTTGTTGGTTTTGAGTTTGTTTCTCGCATCTCCCCCTCCCCCTCCCCAAATTGGGATAGGAAGTTGAAATTTGTTATGTAGATTTAGTATACATTCCAGATGTGCGTTTTGGGGGTCTCGACTTTTCTGCCTCATTGCACCTCCTCACAGTCCCGAAAAAATTGTTTTTTTTTTTCATTTTTTGAGTTCTTGCACATCTCCTAACCCACCCCCACCTTTGCTAATTGAAAGTTGAAATTTCGTATGCAGATTCAGTATCGATCCTAGATGTGCCTTTGGAGGGGGGTTGGGGGGGGGGTCTATAGCTGTTTGGTCGATTATCCTTATTGTTGAGATTTGTTCCTCGCATAACTCCCCTCCAACTCGATCTGTATAGTTAAAATTTTGTATACAGATTTAGTACAGGTTTTAGATATGTTGAGCGTAAAGTTATGCTTTTTTTTAAAAATATTTTTCCATTTTTATAGTAACCAAGGGGGGGGGGGGCTCAGGTGACGAATTCGAGAAATAAGGCAATAGTAAAGCTCAGTGAGCTCAAATTAGTAACACTTTATACGTTAATTCAATTTTTTAATTTTATTCAAAATTTTGATCATACTCAGTAGGCTAGTGTGGGCTTTTAGTCGCGTCGGATCATTAAAAAAAATGGGCCAATATTTAAAACTCAGATTCTTGGAACAAGTAAGAATAGATATATCACTTGGGTTTTTCATTTTTTTGAATTTTGACCAAAATTTAAGACCGTTGTGGTCCCCACGAGGACGTATAGATCTCATTTTGAAAATTTTTAATTTAAATTTCGCTATAATTTTTCCAGATTTTTAAACAGGAATTTTAAACCTGTTTTCTTTTTTTGTCGTAAAGTTGAGCTTTCATGGCAAAAGTTCAACTTTGAGCTTTCAAGATTTTAACCTGCATCAATTCTGAGCCTCCTGTAAATTACCTGTGAAACCACCGCGAAAACAGATTCATCTGAAATCTAAAAAATTTCAAAACATGAAGGAAATCGAGAGTGTTTTAAAATTGGAAGGGCCGCACCCTCCCCACCACCCTAAATGATTTAGGCTAATATGACAACGATTCTTTCGCCAGACCGCAATGAAAGAAATGTTTAAAAATTTTTTTCAATCGATATGGAAAAATTCCGTACTGATCCATCTACTTGAAAATATTGAATGTACCGATAAAATTACCTGAATGCAAATATACGAGCTCCCATCTTCCTAAATTCTGAGTTCGGATCATCCAGCGAATGAGTCTCGATTCCAAATGCGCATGATCCAATAACATCGGTGGTATACCTAGCACATAGGTCTTTTACATCGATCGACTGATTAGTCATGGTTTCCAATACTTGGGCGAGCTTTTCACCGCGATCTTTAACCAGAGGAAACATCATCTTCATTTTTCCGCTGGTAAAAGCGCTGGTCAATTTAACTCTGAGGTTTTTCCATTCTTCACCTTCGAATCAATCATATTTATATCGAATATAATTTTAGATTATTTTAAGAAGATATAAAGGTATTTTCGTGCGTATGCAGTAGCAAGTTGGTTGGTACCTTTCATGGCCAACAAATGGTTACCGAGGCGATCCACATCGGTATTCAGCTTATTTCCTCTATCGTAGAAATGAACGAAATCTTTGATCATTATGTGTTTTATCAGCTCCGGATCGCGAATCATTATAAACGGCGTGTGAAAACTGAAATACCCGGCGAACTTATACGGTTCCAGTTTCCTATACAGTTCTAAATGCAGAACTGCCATTGGCTTCTGTTTGAAAAGTACATCGCTCAGATTACCGACCAAAATTTTAGGTTTCAAATACGGTATGCCATTTTCATCGAAAAATTTGTTCGCTTTTTTGAAGTGCCAATAAATGTAAAATAGAAATGTGACGAATAAAAGTATCACGCTGCCGAGCAAACTCATTTTCCAACGTATGTGGTAAAACAGTAAAACACTGATACAATGTGCGATCACAGCTCATCTAACGTAAACTAAAAATTCTGTAGCAGTTCGATATTGGTGGATTTTTTATCTCCCGACGCTTCTGTGATTAGATTAACTTGAAATACCAGTATTACGGAACGAAAAGAGTACTTCGACCCGTTCTTCTTTTTTTATTCGTAAAAAAAAATTTAATCTATTGCAATCCTACTGATTTTAGTCGTGTTTTAAAAGATTTGTTTATTCTGATTCGTTCCTTTCGAAAATTCTGATCATTTCGTTCCTGCTTGTTTTTATCAAGCAGACCGGTCTCTATATTTATCTGGAAGGTATAAGTGTTAAACACCGAACAAACCGTGTTATTACAAAATAGCACGCAATAATAGAAAACTTATTTATATATCTTGCTCCTTGAAATGATGCGATTAGCTATTATAAACTTCCTACGTTTATATTTTCTTGCACTGCAACCAGACAGGTCCTTTGGCTTTGGGTAAGATAAAATGTCTTCGAAATTGAACATGAAACGTAGTATTTGGAGAAAAACCGCATTTTCAGAGCTATGAGAGGGTGCAACGAGGCTGAAAGGTTCCCTCTACTGAATGCAGATACCTAATTTTAAGTCCCTAGCTCGAGTTGGAGGGGAGTTACGCGTAGAAGAAACTCAAAAAGTAAGAATAAGTAAACGAAAAACCGCATATTTGGGGTGATAAAGGGGTGTAATGTGGCTGAAAAGTCGAGACCCCTCCCTCCAAAAGTCACATCTAGAGTCTCTATAGAATGTACATACCAAACTTCGGCTTCCTAGCTGTATTTTGAGGAGAGTTGAGCGAAGAACAAACTCAAAAAAAAAACATTTTTCAACATTTTTTCATGATTTTTAATGAATTTCCTCACTTTTTGCCCATTCCTATCAAATTTTTTGTCAATTTTCATGAATTTATTTCGTTTTCACGAATGATTTTTTGCACGTTTTACCCATTTTTATCAAATTTTAGCGTGAATTTCGATTATTTCCCACGTATTTTTTTTGTTTTTTTTTTCTAATTTTAGATCAATTTTTACCTATTTTTTCGCAATCTTTGATAAATTTTTTGCACGTTTTACCTGTTTTTGTCAAATTTTTACAAAATATTTAATAATGTTTATTGATTTAATTCATATTTTAGGTCTATTTTTAACCGTTTTCCAACATTTTTTCGTGATTTTCAATCAATTTCCAGCACTTTTTACTCGTTTTAGGCAAAGTTTTACCCAATTTTCGAAAATTTTCCCAAGATTTGAAATATTTAGGTAAGAGTAAATTTTGACTACTTTGAAATCGTAAATTGTTAAAGGCTTCCGCATATTCAAGGCTGTAAGGGGGTGTAATGGCGCTGAAAAGCTGAGACCACCAAAAGCACATTTAGGGTCCCACTGAATGTACCTGACTAATTTCAAGGTGCTGGATTAGTTTGAAGGGGAGTTCTGTGAGGAACAAACTCTTAAAAAGAGAAAACAACCAAAAAAGTGCATTTTTGGGGCTGTGAGGAGGTTAAACGGGGAAGAGAGGTCGAAACCCCAAAAAGACACATCTAAGGCTTTTACTGAATGTGTATAACTAATCTCAAGTTCCTAGCTCAATTTAGAGGAGAGTTATGCGAGGATTAAACTCAAAAAATGAGAAAAGCTGACCAAAAAACCATATTTCCGAGGCTGTGAGGAGGTTCAATGGAGCTGAAAAGTCAGCATCTCTCAAAAGGCACATCTAGGGCCCGTACTGAATGTACATACCAAATTTGAACTTCCTAGCTTATTTTGATGAGGAGATAAGGGAGAAACGGTCATTTTTCAAGGTCAAAAAGGGGGAAAGGCTCATATCTCCCCTCCTAATTTACCTGGAGGGTTGATTTCTGGATATGTTATGCAACTTTGGATTCTCTATCGATTGACTCAAACAGAAACAATTTTTGTATTTTTGGCCGGTCAGCACCCTCTTTCCCAAAATAATGCAAAACTGAATTTTGATCTAAGACCATCCCCAATCATATATATCTAATCCGTCGCCAAACTGAGCCGATTGACCGAATTGGGGCGATTTTTGTGGGCATTGAACAGAGTAAATGATTTTAATGATCGGAGAGAAACAAAATCAATATCTGACAAGGCTAAAAATTGTCTTGATGGTCTTCTGGAACCCCAAAACGGATTTTTTTGGTGCTCCCCCCTCACCACCACTTCAACCGCTGTTGGTCGATAGACTTTAGTAGCCTGGTTTTCATTGACCATTTGACAGAAAATTCTGCTAATAATACAGAATACATATCTGAACATCTAGGACCCTACTAAATGTACATACCTAATTTTAAGTTCCTAGGTCAATTTATAGGAGACTTATGCGAGGATCAAACTCAAAAAATGAGAAAAGCTTTCCAAAAAACCACATTTCCGAGACTGTGAGGAGGTCCAATGGAGCTGAAAAGTCGGCACCTCCCGAAAGGCACATCTAGGGTCCGTACTGAATATACATACCAAATTTCAACTTTTTAGCTCATTTTGGTGAGGAGATAAGGGTAAGACACTCCTTTTTAAGGGTCAAATCGGTGGAAAACCCTTCTATCTCCCTTCCGAATTGACCTAGGAGGTTGATTTTTGGAGATGTTATATAACTTGAGATTTTCTATCGATAGGCTCAAAACTGAGTAATTTTTAATTTTTTGGCCCTTCGGTATCCCCTCCTCCAAAATGGGGCAAAACTGAATTTTAATTCAGGGCCATCGCCACTCATATATATCTAATCCGCCGCCAAATTGAGCTGATTGATTGAATTGGAGCGATTTTGATTCGTATCGAGCAAAGTAAATTATTTCAAATGTTCGTGGAAATAAAAATAAATACTTAAGATGGCCAAAAATTGTCTTAATGGCCTGCAAGTAACCCAAAACCATTTTTTTTTTGGCATCCCCCCACCTCCCACTGTTTGTCAACAGACTGTAAAGCCTGGTTTTCATTGACAATATGCGACGTATAGAAAATCAGGCTAAAAATAATCCTTTAATTTAATCAACTATGAATTAAACGAGAACATCGAGTAGCAAAACATTAACACAAATTTCTCACTATTTAGAAAGATGAGGTAATAAAATTCATTCGTTGCATAGTTCAGATTTTCTTACACTGCAGCCAAATAGGTCCTTTCGCTTTAAGTAATACGAAATGTCGTTGAAACTGAACTGGAAGAACAGTTTTTGGAGATAACTGGAATGAGAAACTTCTTAGCATACTTATAAGTCCAATTTTCACTTGCATTTTGGCAAATCGTTCACCTGTAATTAAGATTCATTTGTAGGATTATCAAGTGAAAAAAATACTGGTGTGTTTGCTGATGAAATCGCAGGTTCAAGTACATATAATGTTAAGAAAATTTACCTATACAAGCTCTGGGACCCTCACCAAATGGCATATACGTATAGTGAGGCCTTTTAATTATAGCCTCTTTGGTAAAATGTTCAGGGTAGAATTCTTCTGGTTTTTCGTAGTATTTAGGATCTCTATGGAGACCAAAAATAGGTATAGTAACCGGCGTCTTGTTTGGAATTATTATGTTGGTATTTGGTAACTGATAATCCATAGTGCATTGTCGTAGAGCAAAACCAGTTGCTGGATATTTACGTAGCCCTTCTGTTGAGCATAAAATAATGAAATTTCACAAACAAGGATGTTAATCTAATTGATATCAAGGTAAGGACATCATCGTAGATGTCTACATCTACACACCAGCGATCACCATATCGACATAAGGCATCTCTTTAAGGATGTCGTACGTTAATCCATCTGGATTGTTATTTATCACAGTATTGATCTCGTTTCTCAATTTATTCTGGATATCTTGATGCATGGCTAATTCCAACAAGAGAAATCCTAACGCTGTAGATGATGTTTCGAAACCAGCTCCAAAAAATATAAAACACTGAGCTGCCATTAAATCGATGGTCATTTCTAAAATTATAAATGGAATATGTCATTTGATAAGATTATTTTGCTATGATGACATGAAATTATACGGACCACACGTTATTTGACAATGATGTTTGTTTTACCTATTTCGCTTTTAGAGTGTTTACTTCCAACTTGAGATAAGAATTGATCTAGGTCTTCTTGTTCGTGGTGATCTTGATATTTAGTCATAGTTTCATTTTTCAGCGATAACAGTAGATCAATAAAATCGTGTCTGGTTATTTTGTTTTGTTCTCTGTGGTTAACGGTGCTGTCGACGATTGACATGAAAAATTCTTCAACATCTTCTCCCACGAATCTCAAGTTGAAGAATTTGATCAGTTGTTGTGGTATGTTCGGATAAGCGCTCAATATCAGAGCAGCGTACCTAGAAATGAAAAATAGTCGAATTAGATATAGGAGGAAAATTAAAAAAAAATAGAATCACAAAATATTCAAATGTACTGAATTTTTAACCCGTTGAAATGAATTTTACCATTTTTTAAGAAAATCTTTACACTTTAAGGTAATTTGCCAGTAGTTGATAAGCAAGACCCCGCACTCAAATCACTTGCTTCTGGAAAAAATTCCAAATAAACTTAAGGCTGCTTGCCAGTATTTGATAGCTCCTTTTCCTCCCCACCAGCCGAATCTAGGCATGTGAAATTTTTTTTTGTAAATTCTCCCATATGTGTCCATCATTTTGACATAAAAAATATTTCAGTATCTATTTTGCAAAAATTTTCAAAAAAATAAATTTCAAACTCGAACGTTAAACAAAAATATTCAGGTTTTTACCAAAACACGGAAATTTTGGGTTTCTATTTAGTAAAGCGAATGTATAAAAAGTATTATTTTGTGGCTGGGCTCAACAATGTCGTTGTTCTATTCTAAATTGAAAAGGTCTATCCAAAATACCATTGATGTGTTTGACCAGTTGCACGATTGTCTTAGAAAAATCAGCTCCAAAGACAAAATTGTCAACTACTGGCATGTTATCAACTGTTGGTAAATCACTTTATAAGTAATGTTTCAAATCATGCATTTTGGTTTGTCTAAAAATAAAATTGCCTTCAAAAACAGGTGATTGAAGCGATTATAGGAAGGTACTGATTTTCCTAGTCATAAATTTATATGATGGTTCTATAAAAAATTGATTACTTTAATCGACTTTATTTGGCACTGATTGATTTTTCAGATAAAAAATTCTCATTGGTATTTGATGAGCACTCGACTATATTAATAGAATCGATAATCAATGTTGAATGATTAAGAATCCATTACCAGAATTTAAAATCGATAAATCCTAGAAATGAAAAATCAACCTTTGCGCTGAAAAGTTGCTTAGACTAATAAGCTTTAATAATCGAGCGTTTTGTGTCCGATTTTTTAAGAATAATCGATAATTAACGTATAAAGATCAAAAATAAACATGAAAAAAACGATTTTCGATATTAATATCGATTGTTAATATTTCAATTTATTATTTATATTCATATCTGCTACTGATTTTCAGATTGATGACCAATACTTCAATCAATCATTAATTCAAATATTGATGATTAATTGTTAATTTTTATATTGTTTATCGATATTTAAATCGATTTTTAGTGTGTAAGTTGATTTTTACCAACTATTCAAATTGATTTTTACTATTGAAATAATTATAAAAATTTAAATTATAGTCTGTTCAATTTAAATAGGTACCTAGCTTATCTGCAAGCAATGCTCTTTAACCAAATTGATGTCATAAACATTGATTTTCAGACATCCTGTTGCTCAGTAGCTATTTCTTCATAGATAAGCCAGGGACCACTTTAAACTAAACAGACTATAAATTTAATATCAATATTTAAATTGATAATCATTATTTAAATCAATTACCACTTTTTAATGCAATTATCAATATTTAAATTAATTATTATCGATAAAAAAATTGATCTGAAGTATTTACATTTATCATAATCGCTAAAATCAATCATCACTTTAGATCATGGATGTTAAAATTGATTAATGCTATGTTGATCATCAATATTTAAACCAATTTTTGGCATAAAGGTTGATTTTTACCATTATTTAAATGAATTTTTTTATTAAAGATAATTATTAACATTTAAATTGAATTAAATATCAATATTTAAATTTATTATCAATTTTGAAATGAAATACTGATGTTTATATCGATTATCAATTTTGATTGTTGATGTTAAAATTGATCAACGTTATATTGATCGTCAATATTTGAATCAATTTTTGGTATATAAGTCGATTTTTACCGATTATACAAATCGATTTTTGCTATTAAAATTCATTATTAACATTTAAATTAAATTTAATATCAATATTTAAATCGATTATTGACTTCAGAGTTAATTAATGATATTTACATTGATGGTCACTTTTTACCATCGATGTTAAAATTGATTAATGATATTTACTTAAGCATCGATAATTAAATTTACTATCGATATGTAAATCAATTATCGATATTCAAATTTATTATCGATTTTTAAATCTATTATCAATATTTAAAATAATTATCGATATTCAAAACAATAATCAATATTTAAATCGATTATCAATATTTTAATTTGTTATCGATGTTTAAATCAATTATCAAGATTTAAGACAAATATTGATGTTATATCCAAGACAAACGTTAATATTTTAATCGATTATCGATATTCGAATCGATTATTGATATTCAAATTGACTATAAATATTCAAATCGATTATTGAAATTTAAATCAAGTATCTATATTTAAATCAATTATCAATATTGAAGACAAATGTTAATATTCAAATCGATTATCAATATTCGAAACAATTATCGATATTCAAATTGACTATAAATATTCAAATCGATTATTGAAATTTAAATCAAGTATCTATATTTAAATCGATTATCAATATTTTAATTGATTGTTGATGTTTAAATCAATTATCAAGATTTAAGACAAATATTGATGTTATATCCAAGACAAACGTTAATATTTTAATCGATTATCGATATTCGAATCGATTATTGATATTCAAATTGACTATAAATATTCAAATCGATTATTGAAATTTAAATCAAGTATCTATATTTAAATCGATTATCAATATTGAAGACAAATGTTAATATTCAAATCGATTATCAATATTCGAAACAATTATCGATATTCAAATTGACTATAAATATTCAAATCGATTATTGAAATTTAAATCAAGTATCTATATTTAAATCAATTATCAATATTGAAGACAAATGTTAATATTCAAATCGATTATCAATATTCGAAACAATTATCGATATTCAAATTGACTATAAATATTCAAATCGATTATTGAAATTTAAATCAAGTATCTATATTTAAATCAATTATCAATATTGAAGACAAATGTTAATATTCAAATCGATTATCAATATTCGAAACAATTATCGATATTCAAATTGACTATAAATATTCAAATCGATTATTGAAATTTAAATCAAGTATCTATATTTAAATCGATTATCAATATTTTAATTGATTGTTGATATTTAAATCAATTATCAAGATTTAAATTGGTAATCGATATTAAAATCAATTATTAAGATTTAAGACAAATATTGATGTTACATCCAAGACAAACGTTAATATTTTAATCGATTATCGATATTTGAATTAATTATCCACATTCAAATCGATTATTGATATTTAAATCATCTACCGATATTTAAATCAATTATCAATATTTAAGACAAAAATGTTAATATTCAAATCGATTATTAATATTTAAATTGATTATCGATACTTGAATCGAATACCTGTTGATATTCAAATTGATTTTCATTATTCAAATTAATTATTGATATTTTAATCGATAATTGTTTCAAAAATGATGGATCATTATTCCAAGTTTGATAATCGATTCCTTTCAAGTCGATCTACTGATTCGATGATTTTGCCCGTATCATAGTGAAAAAATGTGTCAATTTTTAACTCGCCATATGTATACCAACGTGAAATCGACATAAGTACCAGGTATATTCGTGTCGAAGAAAGGAATTGATGAAGTATTAATTATAGCCACGTGACTACCAAAAAAAATATATTCATCCCAGATTGGAATTCCAATTTTCGAAAAGTTCAGTGTCTAATATACTTGAAATTTCTTTAAATTTCTCTAAATATACCTTTGAATGTAATCAACGTAGAAAATATCTACCTAGTCTAGTGTTTTTCATCTCGTTAGTTATCTGTTTTCATGTACCAAATCTATGCACAAATATCAAATATCGAGTACCTATACCAACAACTGACGTTACCTAAATTCAAATATGCGATTTCCCATCTTCCTAAACTCCGAGTTCGGATCGTCCAAAGAATGAGTCTCGATTCCGAAAGCGCACGATCCAATTACATCGGTGGTAAATCTAGCACAAAGGTCTTTCACGTCGAACGGCTGGTCGGTCATTTTTTCCAACACTTGAGCTAGCTTATCACCGCAAACTTTGACCAAAGGAAACATCACTTTCATTTTACCACTGGTAAAAGTACTAGTCAGCTTAACTCTGAGGTTTTTCCATTCTTCACCTTCGAATCATACGTAATTCTACTTTGAATATTTCAGAAAAAAAAAAGGTAACAAATTTGTTAATTTCGTCTCGTTTTAGGAGCAATGCATCTATTTGTCTAAAAAAAGAAACCATTTGATATGAATATGTATTTACACCAACCGTAATTTATCATATCATGTCGATTTAGTAGGTACCTTTCATGGCCAACAAATGGTTGCCGAGGCGATCCACTTCGGTATTAACGTTAATACCTCTATCGTAGAAATGAACGAAATCTTTAATCATTACGTGTTTTATCAGCTCCGGATCTCGAATCATCACAAACGGTGTATGGAAATTGAAAAATCCGCCAAATTTATATGGTTCCAGATTCCTATACAGTTCTAAATGCAGAACTGCTATTGGCTTCTGTTTCAAAAGTACATCGCCTAAATTGCCGACGAAAATTTTCGGTTTTAAATACGGTATACCATTTTTATCGAAAAATTCGTGCGCTTTTTTAAATCGCCAATAAGCGTAGAATAGGAATGTTATCAAAATAAGAATTACGCTACCGAACAAACTCATGTCGCGACGTGTTTAAAAAAAAAAATATATATATTTGTTAATGTTTTACGCGTTCAATCGACTCAATTTATGTTGAAGTACTGCGCGAATTACATTGATGTAAATGCTTCCTTCTCTACCCAGACCTACACATACCTAATGTTTGTATGATGACGTCCTTGTAATTTGCGGATGAAAGATAACAACTTGCTGTGTACCTCTGCCTATGTGGTGTGTGTGTGTGTGTTAGTATATGTTGCATTGAACTTGAAAGATGATGTTTATCGACTGTAATTGATGTAATTAACGTAAACTGGCAGACGATTTTATTTCGGATGTAGGTGGGGTTTTTCTCAGAATAAACCGATAATGTGAGTATTTATAAATAAGCATAATAATGACAGGTACATCTTTAATAAGTGTACCTACGTGTCTTAGCTAATTTTTTACACATTTAATTGTATACCTGCATTTACGTATTGTTAAGTTGTTGGTTACATATTATCATCAAATTTTTTTACATTTCAGCCATATTTCGTTTTTCGATTTTAGTATAATAAAATGTTGTTGAAATTCCACAGGTAGAATGGTTTTCGAACAAATTTCGAATTTGAAAGCACGTATCATACTGATTAATCCAATTTTCACCTGCATCTTGGCGAATCGTTCTCCTGTATCGAAAAAAAAAAGAAAACATCTCTAATAAAATCAAGATCTAACGAGAAGGTAAGAAAGAGGTCAAATATTGATGCAATAATCAATTTTCATTTATTATGAAACTATTAATCCAAATAGTTATTTATTCCAAGAACCTATTTTCTTTTACGAGTACATTCAAACTAAATAATATACGTCATATTTTCGATGAAAAGCGGGCTGTCATAGTCTATCGACTAATGTTGGGGGGGGGGAGATAGGATAATCAAAAAAATCCATTTCGGGATCCTGGTGGAAGACCATGTAAATAATTTTTGACCATGTGAGATATTTATTTTTATTTTTCATATATTTATGTTTTATTTTTTTCCCCAAACATTATAATCATTTACTCTGCTCAATAGTGACCAAAATCGCTCCAATTCGGACAATCAGCTCACTTTGGCGGTGGATCAGATATATATGAGTGGGGACGAGCTTGGATCAAAATTCAGTTATGCTCCAATTTGGGGGAGAGGGTGCTGAGGGGACAAAAACACAAAAATTGTTCCTTTTTGAGTTGATCGATAGAAAATCCAAAGTTGCATAGCTTATCCAAAAATCAATCTCTTGGGTCAATTAGGAGGAGAGATATGGGGGTTTTGTCCCTTTTTGACCTTGAAAAAGAGCTGTTCCACCCCCATCTCCCCACCAAAATGAGCTAGGAAGTTGAAATTGGGTAAGTATATATTCAGTAAGGGCTGTAGTGTGCCTTTTGGAGGTTTCGACTTGTCAGCCCCATTGCAAAAATCAACCTTTTAAGTCAATTAGGAGAGGAGATATGAGGGTTTTGTCCCTTATTGGACCTGAAAAGAGGCCATTCCTCCCTTATCTCCCCACCAAAATAAGTTAGGGAGTTGAAATTTGGTATATACATTCAGTAGAAGCTCTATATGTGGCTTTTGAGGGTCCCCGACTTTTCAGCTCCATTGCACCCCCTCACAGTCCTAAAAATGAAGTTTTAGTTTGTTCCTCGCATAACTCCCCTCCAAACTGTGCTTGAAGTGGGGTTGATCTGTGATCAAAATTCAGTTATGACCCAATTTGAAGGAGGGGGAGCTGAGGGGTCAAAAACGCAAAAATTACCCCTTTTTAAGCCAATTGATAGAGAATCAAAATTTGTATAACATATCCAAAAATAAACCTCCTAAATAAATTAGAAGGGGAGATATTAGGGTTTTCCCTTTTTGACCTTGAAAAAATACCTGGTCCTCCTCTAAGCCCCCTCGAAGTTTAGCTAGGGAGTTGAAATTTGCTATGTAAATTTGGTAGGGGTCCTAGATGTGCTTTTTGAGAATTTTGACTTTTCAGACCAATTGCGTCCCCTTACAGTCCCGAAAATGTGGGTTTTGACTTTTTTTTTTTTGTTTGTATTTTGAGCTTCTTCCTCGCATAACTCTCCTCCAAATTGAGCTGAGAAGTTGAAATTTGGTACGGAGATTTAGTATAGGTCATGGATGTGCCTTTGAGCGGTGTTGACTTTTTAACCACATTGCACCCTCCCCTCTCCATTTTTTTTTCAATTCACATTTTACGAAAATCAGGCTGAAAAAGCATGGCTATGAAAATTAGGCTCGCTTTTTTTTATCGAGACTAAAAATCATTAGCTCAACTTGATACCGACCAGAATCGGTCAAATTTGGGCAATATGCTTAGATTTCGTACGGATTTGATATTTTTGCGTGTAGATGGCCTTGGGTCAAAATTGAATTATGTCCAAATTTGGGGAGGGGGAGGAGGGGATGCTGAAAGGTTAAAATGGTAATCAATTTTCTTTTTTGAACCAATGGATAGAGAATTCAAAGTTACCAGTCTCCTAGGTCGATTAAGAGGGGGGATTTCAAAATTTTCCTCATTTTTGACTTTCTAAAAAGGCTGCTCTACCCGTATTTTCCATTCTAATGAAAGTAGAGGCCTGAAATTCGGCATTTGTGTATATTAAAAATTCAAGACAGCTTTTTAAAGGTTTCGAATTTTCAGCCCCCTTGCAGCCTCTCGAAGCCCAGAAAACGTTGTTTTTGGGTCGATTTTTCTTATTTTTCAAGTTTGTAACACTTACTCGTATAACTCCCCTTCAAATTGAGATAGACGGTGACTTGAATAAGGTAATTAAATGTGTGGGGGGGTCAACTATTCGTGTCAATATTTACCTTTACCTTCACCAGTGTGTAAAAAAAATCTATCACAGGACGCCCCTTTTTATAAAAACCAGGCTAAAAAAGTAACGCATTGCAATTTTTTTTTTTTGATTTTTTTTTTTTTTTTTACCAAATAATACCAAATTTGAATAAGTAGGTGATGAAACAACTTTTAAGCTCCCCTCCCCCCGCCGCTTTTTTTCATTCTAAATGGTATAGGAGAAAGTGGAGGGGGCTTGAAATATATTTTATTACCTATTTATCCCAACTTTAAATTGTGTATTCGACTCTGTATCGATAAAAACATCCGAATTCAGTCATTAAATTTGACTTAGGTGCAAATTTCAAAAGACAAAGGTCCATATGATGAACCCAAAGTCAAAATCTAGGTATTTTCAAGGTTTGAAGAGGCGCTAAAAAGGTATATGAAAATCATTAAAGTCACTTTGAAAAGCTGTACTTTGTTAGTAGGCTTAATGTTACCACTTTTCAGCCCTTTTGCTTACCTTGAAATGTTTTTTTTTTTTTTTTTTTTAATCACCAGAATATTTATAGAATTGATTCTGAGATGGAGCAATCTTATAACGTTTTGATTAATCAAATGATTATAAGTAGGCGTAAATTGATCTTCGAATAAAATACCACTCAAGGTTCTAAAATTACCAATGCATCCTCTGGGGCCTTCGCCAAATGGCAAATACGTATAATGGGGTCTTTTCGCTATCGCATCTTTGGTAAAATGTTCAGGATAGAATTCTTCAGGTCTTTCGTAGTATTTCGGATCTTTATGAATACCATAAACTGGTACAGTGACCGGTGTATCTTTAACGATCAATACGTTGGTATTTGGAATAATGTAATCCTTGGTACATTCACGTAACAAGAATCCGGTTGCTGGGTATTTTCGTAAAATTTCTGAAAATTTTAATGGAATATTTCGTTCATAACGTAGAAAAAAATTCATATAAAACCAAAATTAAACTTTCAAATCTTCTGAATACAAACCAGAAATAACCATATCCACGTAAGTCATTTCTCTCAGCACTTCGTACGTGAATCCTTCGTGATTTTTCGCGATTACCGTATTCACTTCATCTCGAACTTTATCCTGAATATGTTGATTTAACGCCAATTCCAACATTAAGAATCCTAATGCCGTAGAAGATGTTTCAAAACCGGCTCCGAAAAATATGAAACATTGAGCCGCCATTATATCGATAGTCATATCTGGAAAAAAAATATATATATATCGAGAAAATCGCGAGAAAAATTAATCTCTTTGCCAGAAGATTCGTGCTAACAAAAAATGAAGAGTCTTTGAATATCTGTGGAAAATTTACCTATTTCGCTTTTTGAATTTTGATCACCGATTTGCGACAGTAAACGATCAACGTCCTCTTGTTCGTGCTGATCGTGATATTTGCCCATTGTTTCGTTCCTCAACGACAGCAATAAATCGATGAAATCGTATCGAGTTACATTGTTCTCTTCTCGGTATTTAACCGTCTTTTCGATAATCGATATGAAGAAATTCTGCACAGCGATGTCGACAAATCTTAGATTAAAAAATCTGGCGATACTTTCGGGTAATTTGGGAAAAGCTCCTGCGATTAAGTTACGATACCTGAGGAAATTAATTTCGTATTACAATCATTTGCGAAATAATTTTAATTACTGGTGTATTAGAATAGCATATCATAATCGTGTGACTCGCTTCAGTACGTTTGACGTATTATGCTTAGTTATCAGATAAGTACAGACGAATTTTTTCTATCAAGGTCGTTGAGTGCTTGTGAGTACTTAAAAATAGATTCGTCAGTTTCCCAAAACTAACCTGAACTCGAATACGCGATTACCCATTTTTAAAAATTCCGAATTAGGATCGTCCAAAGAATGAGTCTCAATTCCAAAGGCGCATGTGCCTATCACATCGCAAGTATATCTGGCACATAATTCTTTCACATTGAACGGTTTCCCGGAAAATGTTTCCAAAACTTCGGCACACTTGTCGCCGCACTTTTTCACCAGAGGGAACATTATTTTCATCTTTCCACTGGTAAAGGTGCTGGTCAGCTTTATTCTGTGGTGTTTCCATTCGTCTCCTGAAAAATTGAAACCATCTTACAAATGGTACACGTGTATGTGGAGGATTAATTCAATATGCATAGAATGTGGTAACCCTCATTCATTAATTATGTTTTTATTCTGTGCTGTTTGAAAGTTTGCCTATTTTACTATTCGGAGGAGTTAAGTTGCCGGTGGTTTTGGTTTTCTTTACGATTTTTTGAAAATTTAGAAAGAACTTTTTTTGAAAAACTTCCCGTACCCTAAAAATGTGAAGTCAGTATAATAGTATAAGACATCTATTTTATGTTACTGAGCACTTGTTGCTGAATGAAGAAAAAAGCTTCGTGTCGCGATGCTTTAGGAGTTAGGGTTTCCAGTTGTCCACGTCCCTAATTTATCGTAGAGGTTTCGAATACATCGTATCGATATTTTATAAAGAATATTCAAGTCACAGAAAAAATATGTTTATTATTTGACGAAACAAATACGAATGGGCTCGTGCCCGGAACGTAACTTTCTATCCCGACAAGTAACGAGTAACCGTATATTTCTAATTTCACAAAAATAACCACATAAATCTACATTTTAGAGTGGTACACTTTTTGGTTCCTGTATTTCCTCCCGCGATAATGAATCGCCATGGATTGGAATATAAATTTGGAAACAAGCGTAGCTGCACTTTTAAATGGAAAGTCGACCTTTAATCTGTTCGTCACCATCGTTGTAAAGATCGACGATGAAAAAAGATTTCCATAGAAAAGTATGAGGATTACCCATATTTATCGTTAAATTCGGAAAAAATCAAAAAAAATTCCCTTTCAGGGGCTGTGGAAGGGGTTTATTTGGTGGACAGGAATAGTTGAGACCAGTGTTGCAAGAACGCATCTTCTTCCATTCTTAACACTTCACCGGTGTCATCGCGGCTGAGAGCCGCAAAGTTGCGGCTCTCAGCCGCGATGACACCATTTGAAGGATTTTTTTTTTAAATTCCATAACCGGTGTCATCACGGCTACCAGCCGCAGCGTGTCTTTTTAATTTTCTATGCAAAGATTTTTTTCAATTTCCTTAAGCTTTTTTCTTTTTTGATTCCTTATTAATAACCATCTCCAACAATAAGAACTATGAGTGACGAAAACCAAAATTTTGGAGTACATTTCATATATGCGGCTGACAGCCGCGATGACACCAATCGTGGAACTTTTTTTTGCGGCTGTCAGCCGCGATGTCACCAGTTATGGAACTTAATGTCTATGCCAGCTTTTAAGTGTTAAAGAACGCAGTTCCAACTTTGTTCTTTTCCAGACTATTCATTAACTTCACTTTGTTCAATGAACGTTCCTGTTCGTTCTCCATTCTTTGTTCTTTCTCTGACGTTCTCGTTCTCGTTCCCGTTCCCGTTCTCACTATTTTTCTCTGTATCATATTGCCCATTAAAACCTGGCTATGGGAGTAAGATATCAAAAAAATCTGTTTTAAGGTGCTAAAAAATCATTAAGACGTTTTTTTTAGCCATGTCAGATATTTATTTTTATTTATTATTATTTTTTTTATCATTAAAATCATTTACTCCGCTCAGTATATACCAAAATCACTCCAATCCGGTCGATCAGCTCGTTGGGCAGCGGATTAAATATATATGAGTGGGAATGAACTTGGATCAAAATTCAGGCATATCCCAATTTCAAGAAGGGGGTGCTAAGATGTCAAAAATGCAAAAATTGTCTCTTTTTAAGCCAACTGACAAAGAATCAAAAGTTGTATAATATAACCAAAAATCAATCTCCTAAGTCAATTAGGAGGGAAGATATAAGGATTTTCCTCCTTTTTGACTTTGAAAAAAGGCTGTTCCTCCCCTATCTCTCCACCAAAATGAGCTAGGAAGTTGACATTTTGTATGTATATTTAGTTAGGACCCTAGATGTGCCATTTGGGAGTTACAGCTTTGTAGCTCTATTGCACCCTCTCACAACCCCAAAAAATAAAAATTGGTTTTAGGCGGGCAAAATGGTGGCAAATACATTGTAAAAAAGTTAACTGAAGAACGAAGAATGTAAGAGGATTTATGTGTTCTCGTTCTTGTTCTTGTTCTTTTAAAACATTCACGTTTGTTCCTTGTTCTTCAAGAATCTCAAGTTGTCCGTTCTCGTTCTTGAGAACGTTGGCGTTCTCATGAAAAATGCGTTCTTCATTCTCGTTCCATTCTTGCAACACTGCTTAAGACTCCCAAAAGGCACACCTTGCATATCTCCCTCACCTGCGTACCATTGGTGTGCGGTCTGGGTGAGCAAGGTAAGCACCACTTACCCAATGAAATTTGCTAAAAAGATCGGACTCTTATTCACAACATTCTAAAAAAAAATCCTCAGAAAGAAACGATTATTCAGTCGCTAGTCGCGTTTAATCGAAGTTCTCTCTCTCTCTCTCTCTCTCTCTCTCTCTCATACCCAATACACAATATTCAGATCGCTTCATCTTTACACCATTCGGTTCATTTTCATCCTGTAATGTGTGATACACGTGTCTCAGTGGTGGTAAATTTTGTTGGAGTGAGACGCACGTTTAGAAAAATAACTGTACGCGATATTCAGATTGCTTCTGACAGGGACGACACAAAGACGCCACAAACAGAACAGTGATCATTTCGTCAGTTGATGCAATATCGATAAGTAGATAAATCAGAAAACAGTTTGTTTTCTATTGTGAAGAAGCGATCCAGGCATCGCTGATTAGCGCACATTAAAACGCGCATGTCCCACCCCTACAAAATTCACCAACACTAAGACACGCGTATCACACATTACATGATGAAACCAAACTGAATGGTGTTGATCAGAATCAATCTGAATATCGCGTACAGTTGTTTTTCTAAACGCGCGTCTCACTCCAACAAAATTTACCACCACCAAGATACGTGTATCACACATTACAGGATGAAAATGAACCGAATGGTGTAAAGATGAAGCGATCTGAATTTCGTGTATCGGGTATAGCTGTTTTTTTCTTTCAAGTCTCGAGTCATTTGACATATGGTTTTGACTATGAATATTCGTGATTTTTATTGCTAAACCTTTTCCGCAATTCAATTCTGAAGAAGAATTGAAAATGATTGATAATTGTAAATCAAAACTTGACGATATTTAGGTAATAGGTAGATATTTCGTTCGTTAAATATAATATCAAATTTTTCCTACTTTTTTTTTCGCTTTTACCTGATGTAAAAACCTGCAGAGATGAGCAATTAATCGAAAACGTTGAAAAAATGCGTTTTTTGGACCTGTAATGGCATGGGTTAGGAAGGTGGCCAGTCGACACCTCTAAAAGGCACATTCTGGGCATTACTGTCAACTACCTATCAAGTTTCAACCTTTCAGGTGAATTAGTACGACCTGTACAGATGAGCAATTGTCAAAATATTCATAAAATGGTCTAAAGTGGACTGATTTCTTAGGCTGTCCGTAATCGACGTAGACAGTTAATTTTTGAATATGTTATAGCTCTTTCGATTTCCTATTGATTAGCAGTGAAACTTTTTCACTTTTCTATTTTTCACCCCCTCTTACTACCATTCCCAAAGGAACCTCCCTCAATTTGGACCATGAACCGTTCAAATTTTCATAGAAAAATACAATCAGCGAGTTTTTAAGCAAAATTTTTAATTTTACATAATTTTTATTGATTTTTTTTCATATTTTAGGTAAATTTTCACACATTTCTCAACATTTTTTCATGATTTTTGATCAATTTTTCCTCACTTTTTACCAATTATCATCAATATTTACCCAATATTCAATGATTTTCATAGTTTTTTTTTCCATATTTTGGATCAATTTTCATCCATTTTTCAACATTATTTCGTGGTTTTTAATAAATTTCCTCACTTTTTGCCCATTAATATCAAATTTTTTATCAATTTTCATGAATTTTTTCGTGATTTTTGATCAGTTTTTTGCACTTTTTACGTATTTTTATCAAATTTTCACCAAAATGATCAATATTTTTATTGATTTAATTCATATTTTAGGTCAATTTTTTCCAGATTTTTAATCAATTTCCAGCACTTTTCACTCGTTTCCGGCAAGTTTTTACCCAATCTTCGAAATTTTCCCAAGATTCGAAAAATTGAGGTAAGAGTAAATTTTGACTAATTTGACGTCGTGAATTGTTAAAGGGTTCCATATATTCAAGGCTATGAGGAGGTGCAGTAGGGCCCGAAAAGTCGAGACCACCAAAAAAGCACATCTAGGGTCCCTGCTGCACGTACATGCCTAATTTCAAGATGCTAGCTCAGTTTGAAGGGCAGTTATGAGAGAAACAAACTCAAAAAACGAGAAAACGACCAAAAAACTGCACTATTGGGGCTGTGCGGGAGAGCAATGAGGCTGAAAAGTCGAGATCCCAAAAGGCAAATCTAGGTTCTCTACTGAATGTGCATACCAAATTTCAGCTTTTTGGAGGAGAGTTATGCGAGGAACAAACTCAAAAAATAGGAAAAACTGATCAAAAAACCACATATTTTGGGCTGTGAGGGGAGTGTAATGAAGCTGAAAGATTGGGAACCCAAAAAACATATCAGAGGCTTTTACTGAATGTACACAAAAAATTTCAGCTTACTAGCTGTACTTGGAGGAGAGTTGAGCGAGGGACAAACTCAAAAACCTCAAAAAATGAGAAAACCAGACCTAAAAAAAAATCACATTTTTAAGGCTGTGAGGGGGTGCAGTAGAGCTGAAAAGTCGGGACCCTCGAAAAGTATATTTAAGGCCCGCACTGAATGTACATACAAAATTTTAACTTTCTAGCTCATTTTGGTGGGGAGATAGGAGAGAAACAGTTGTTTTTCAACGTCAAAAAGGGGGGAAAAGTCTCATATCTCCCCTCCTAATTTACCTAGGAAGTTTATTTTTGGATATGTTATACAACTTTGGATGCACCGTCGATTGAATCACGCCGGAACGATTTTCCTGTTTTTGGCTCCTCAGCACTTCCTCTCCCAAAACGGGGCAAAACTGAATTTTGACATAAGCTCATCCCCACTCATATATATTTAATCCGTCGCCAAACTGAGCCGATTGACCGAATTGGAGCAACTTTGGTCGGTATTGAGTGGAGTAAATGATTTTAATGGTCGATGGGAAAAAAATAACAAAATAAAAATAAATATCTAACATGACAAAAAATTGTCTTAATGGTCTTCTTTAACCCCAAAACGGATTGGTTTGGTGTCTTGCTCCCCACCCCCCCACCCACGACTGCTGTTCGTCTATAGACTGTAATAGCCTGATTTTATTGACAACATGACATAGAAAATGGGGCTAATAATACAGAATAAATATCTGACATGACAAAAAATTGTCTCAATGGTCTTCTAAGAGTCCAGAACGAAATTTGTTGATATCCCCCCCCCCATTCGCTGTTGATCGATAGACTTGAATAGTCTGAGGTGCGTTCACTTTTAGAAAAAGTTTGTGTATACCTTATTTTTAAGATATCAACAAACTTTTATAATGTACAAATTCGTTCATTTCAATTAAAAAATAAAAAAAAATAAAAATTTTAAGGAATAAATAAATTATTGGCTGGAATGCTAGAAAGAAGATTTGATGTTAAAAAAATTGCTTTTGTTTATTATTGAAATTCAAATTGAGTCGAGTAAATCTTTCAAGAACGACAAAATCTGATTGGCTGATACCTTATTTATAACTTATTTAAATAGTGTGTACACAAATTTTTTCCTAAAACGAACGCATCCCTGGTTTTCGTTTACAATATGACACGTGAAAAATTAAAACTTGACATGTCCAAAAAATAGTCTTTCGCTCATTTGACCATTTTTAGTTGCCGTATCGCGCGAACAAAGCAAATAAACTTTAATCGTCACACTTCGTATGCCAAATCCAAACCTACCTTTCATAGTCAGCAAATTGTTACTTATACGATCTACTTTAGGATTAATAGGAATCGCTCGATCGTGAAAATAAGTAAAATCCTTAATCAGTATGTTTCTGATTAGCTCCGGATCGCGTATCATGATGAACGGTCTGTTGAACTGGAAATATCCGGAGTATTTGTGCGGTTCCATTTTTTTATAGAATTCCAAATGCAACACTGGCAGTGGCTTCTTTTCCCATAATATTTGTCCTATGTTGCCGAGTAAAAATATTGGCTTCGGGTAGGGTATGCCATTCTTATCAAAATACTCTCGTGCTTTTAGAAACCGCCAATACAGAAATGTCAGTATTGTTATCGCACAAATAATCACGCTACCGAATAAACTAATCATTTCGTTCAATCGCGAAACGAATAAACGACTATCGCTGTCTTACCTATTTGACCATTCGATTAATACTCGTCGTATTGCGTTGAAATATTTATATAGCTTTGTATTTCGAGTATCGCGTGTGTTTTTTTTTTTTTTTTTGACATTGAATGAAATCTATGACGTAGGTAGTTAGCGAAGTACCCGCCTACTCATTAAGTAAATACGCCGAGTGATACTTACGTTGAGCAATTTCGTTCCGAAATTGACTTTTTTGATACTAAAGATAAGCTCTCGAATCATCTCAAATATCGGAAAAGGCGAGAAAATTTTAAAGGCTCTAGATCATTCCATGTACATTTCCTTCCAGATGTTGAAATATTACTGATCTTGGTATGAAAAATTCGTCGCCTAGCTTTTGTAACTAAACAATGGTGATTTTATTTACGATTTTTAACTTGGTAGGCCGACAATTGTATTCCGGATAAAATAATTATGTTTGTTCGATGATGTGATAGGTAATTTTTGGATAAATAAGTACGACTGAAGCGAGGAGTACATCTTACTCAAAACTATTACTAATATAATGTATGAAGGCTAGGCCTGGAGATGTGCACAAATACAATTATTCGGATATTCGGATGTATCTGAAGAACTTTTGATACAGTTATATTCGGCAATAGTCCGATGGTACGATATAATTATGTATTGCTAATAAATATCTCCGTGTATAATTCGATTTTCAATCAACAATTTATGCTTCACTTTCAATCCAAAATTTTAAAAGAAATGGGCGACACGACGACGGTAACAGGGGGGCGAGGGGGGGTGGACAGCTACTTGTAAATATTAAAATATCCGTTGTTGATTGTGGTGGAAATGAAAGTTTACTTCGACTGGTATGGGAAGGTTTTCGGGGACGAGAATCCATTTATGTTCCTGAAGTTAGCTGGCAAGATAAGCTTCGTCTTGGATTTGTATTAGGAAAATTTACACTGTGCAAGTTTTTGCGCAAATGAAGCTTAAATTGAACAGGGGGCATAGAATCCGAAGGGGTGCGGCTATGACGATGGTGTCCACTTGAAGGGTGGCCAATTAGCTACCCATAGTATAATTTTTAGATATTTTCTACTGGGGAGGAAAAAATTTTCAAAGTTCAAAATCAACCATTTTCCGGGTATTTTGTCAAGTTATTATTTTTTGCTGACTTACACAGAAGGGGTGCGGGTATGGCGATGGTGCCTTTTTGAAGGTTGACCAGTTACCCACATTCGGTATAATTTTCAGATATTTTCTATTCACAGGAGGGGAGGAAAAAATTTTCAAAATTCAAAATCAACCATTTTCCGGGTATACATACAGATTAAATTTTTTGCTGACGTATATAGGAAGGGTATGGATATGACGATGGTGTCTCCTTAAAGATTGATCAATTACCTACCTCTGAAAATTATATTGGCCGGTCTTCATGTACGCACCGCGGTTATACCCGCACCTCTTCTATATAAGTCAGCAAAAAATTTAATTTGTATAAATACCTGGAAAATGGTTGTTTTTGAATTTTAAAAATTTTTTCCTCCCCTCCTATGCATAGATAATTTCTGAAAATTATACTGGAGGGAGGTAATTGGTCAACCTTTAAAGAGACACCATCGTCATACCCGCACCCCTTCTATATATGTCACCAAAAAATTCAGTCCTTAAAAATACCTGGAAAATGGTTGATTTTGAACTTTGAAAATTTTTTCCTCCCCTCCTATGCATAGAAAATTTCTGAAGATTATACTGGAGCTAGGCAATTGGCCGTCCTTCATGTAGGTACCATCGTCATACCCGCACCCCTTCTGTATATGTCAGTAAAAAATAATAACCTGAAAAATCTCGTCGAAAATGTTGGTTTTTTCATGTTTGAAAATTAGTAATTTCGAATCCTGCATTGACGCGACTTTAATTTCCATACTTGCCCTGTGAGGGGGAGGAGGGAGGGGGGCAAAAAATCTGAAGTTGACTGAAATTTTGAACACAATATTGAAACATGCGTTGATTGAAAGAATTTACAAAATTTTGAACGTAGTATCGCACCACTGGCAATTAAACCTGGTGATTTCGAATTCTGTATTGACGTGACTTTAATTTTCATATTTTCCACTAGGAGGGGAAGGGGGTGTGGCAAAAAATTCAAAATGAACAGAATTTCCAAAATTTTGAGCAGTGTATCGAAACATACGTAGATGATTCGACATGATGGTTTCGTTTCCAAACATCATGATACCTCACGAGTGGGGGGGGGGCAAAAATTCAAAACTGACAAAATTTTAAAAATTTTTAGCAAGGTATCAAAACATAGGTAAGTTTACGCGGTGATTTCAAATCCTGTATTGATATTACTTTGCTTTCTATATTTTCCCCACAAGGAAAGGGGCTGGCAAAAAATCCGAAATTGACATAATTACCAAAATTTCGAACGCGGTAACAAAACATAGGTACAGTTTCGAAAATTTTATCAATTCTTGATTTTTCTCCTCACCTCCTCAGTCTTCGTTGTGGGACACTTCCTTCCTAGGCCAATTTGGAGGGGAGTCATGCGAGAAACAAACTCAAAAAGTAAGAAAAAAACCACATATTTGTGGGTGTGAAGGGGTGAATTGGGGATGAAAAGTCGAGACCCCCAAAATGCACATCCAGGGCCCCAACTATATCTACGTACCTAATTTCTAGTTCGTAGCAGAATTTGGAGGGGACTTATGCGAGGAACAAACTCAAAAAATAGGAAAAACGACCATAATACCATCTATTTGGAGCTGCGAGAGGGTGAAATGTGGGCTGAAGAGTCAAGACCCCCAAAAGCCACATGTTGAGTCCTTACTGAATAAACATACCTAATTTCAAGTTCATGACCCAATTTGGAGGGTGGATAGGCGAGGAACAAACTCAAAAAATAAGAAAAACCGACCTAAAAACTACATATTTGGGGTTGTGTGTGAATGGATGTAATCGGGCTGACAAGTCGAAACCCCCAAAAGGCACATGTAAAGCCTTTGCTGAATATACACACCAAATTCCAACTTCCTAGCTCATTTTGGTGGGGAGATAGGGGAGAAACGGTCATTTTTCAAGGTTAAAAAGAGGAAAAGGCTCATATCTCCCCTCCTAATTGACCTAGTAGGTTGATTTTTACAATGTGGCTGACAAGTCGAAACCCCTAAAAGGCACACTAAAGCCCTTACTGAATATACATACCCAATTTCAACTTCCTAGCTCATCTTGGTGGGGAGATAGGAGAGCAACCGCCCTTTTTCAAGGTCAAAAAGGGACAAAACCCTCATATCTCCTCTCCTAATTGACCTAGTAGGTTGATTTTT
>FIZR01020579.1:0-17871 GCA_900060175.1 Ferrisia virgata | reverse complement strand
TATCCATCACTAGCATAACTTGTTAGCATGTCTGGTTTATCTTGGGTACAAGGGGGTTAACAATATTTCACTCGCAATATGTAATATTAAAATAACCAAGTACCTGGAAATCCAAACTGTGGACGTCCGCTGTTCGATGGCGAAAACTGTCCATTGGCATTATTGTTATTATTGAACTGCGACGACGGATTAAAATTACCACTTTGTTGTCCAAAAATTCCTTCGAGATTCGGATCACCTCCTGCGATTTGTCGTCTTTGTATCTTGGATGATTTCAAAAGAGTAACCAGTGGAACTGAAGGGTTAATATTTTCTTCGGCATTGCAACAATACAGCAATAATAAAGTCGAAACGAATAATAAAACACCTAAATAACAGGTAGATATGTAAGCGTAATATTATTTAATGCATATTTATTAAAAAAAAAAAACACGTGCAATGAAATAAAAAAAAAGTAACAATCACAACAGGTAGGTCTACTTACCAAAGGATTCCATTTCTTAGAAATTGATTATTCAATTTTTAAAAGTAGATTTCAACTGTCGATAAATAAATCGAACGATTATATTTTCCTTGGAATTGGCAGAAGATGTTTAACGACAATTATCATTTAAAATCGTATACACTCGAATAAAAACACGTTACCGCAAACAGATCTTAATTACTCCCAACGAAGGGCAAACCGGTTGCGTATTCCGATTATAACCAAGTGCTACTGTACTTGGTACTCTATTTGATAATGGGAAATCCTAGTAACTTAATATATTTTTTTAATTAACATCGATCCAAAACTAGTTTTATGACGTTATGAGGTCGAGAAGTTCACGTTGAATAAAATTCACGTAACAGCATAATTGAAAAATTTGAGTATATTTTTAGGTTGAAAATTTGGTTTTTCAATATTTTGTAGAAAATAAATAAATTGTAATCTTTTTGTTGTTGTTGGTGTTGTTGTTAAATGATGGCATTGGTATTTTAACTTGATTTGGTCCAGTTTTTAAGAAGTGCAAAGTTCAATGGTAATATTATAATTATGGTTTAAAATAATCGTTACTGACGATGATAAAAACATTTGTACAAAATATTAATTACAATACATCATTATAAATACTATTTTATTCGATTATATGTACCAAGTTTACAAACATAAAAAGTAAATTCATCTCAAAGATTTCTCAATGCTTTATTCGTTAACTACGAATAGAGATAACGTTGCTAACTCTGGTGCATAGGACATTTTGGTACATGCTATGTGGGGCATTGTACTCGGAATACTGGAAAAATAATGTTGATGACAGTACAGAGGAGGCGAGAAGGAGGCAAGTATTTCAGAATAATACTAACGCGAAACAAAATGTAGGTATTTAGTTGGGCAAAACAACGAACAAAGTTCCATTCCACGTTGCGAGATCAGCTTCATCTTCAAGATCATAAAATGGATACCTATTTAAGTACATAATTGTCAAATAAAATATATTTCTATTTTACGGTGGTATTTTTTTGTGTTTTCAAAACGGGAATTTAACGAAATTAGGATGTAAGAACTTGGAAGCATTTTATTGGCTCGATTGGCGATATTTTCAAACATTTCAAGGACGCTGATTAGTCTGACACGTTCCGTTATGTCTAAGTTGAACTTCTGCAAATTCAATAAAAAGAAACGAAGTATTAATATTCATAATGAAATATCTAACTGTAAATTTAAGTCCAAATTTTGAACTTTTTTTTTGGAAATTTTGGGACAGTGTAAAATTGTAAAAATTAATGATGGTAAGAGGAGGGAAAATAGCACGATTTCAAAGAGCTATTTTCATTATTTTCAATTTGGGTTTCAGCTCTTCTAATTTAGGTTTTCGGTTTCTGTGGAAGGTATTTTTTTTTTTTTTTTTAAACGGTATTAGCATAGATCTGTACTGCAGCCAGAGGTGAGTTCAACTATGATAGTTTGACACCCCCCTTCCCCATAGGTATCGCTGTACAGGCATCTAAAAATGTAACAAATGAACGGTTTCAGAATTTCGATCCGATCGGTGGGCCTTGTAGACAAGAATTTTTCCTACAAATTTTGTCATGCACATATTTTGCCTATTTGCACTATTACAGGGGCAGCATTCGTTTGAATTTTATGAGCCCCTTCAAAAAAATCAAGATAGGCAAGTTTCATACATAACAAAAAATGCCACAAAAATTGTCTAGTACAAGATTCACCTATCAAAACCAGGGATTCAGAGCGAAGCCGGAGGGTGAAGGGAGGAGGGCCTTCTCCAGTTGATTTTGCCGGAGCTGGAGTCGTTGTCGAAAAGACTTGAATCAAAAACCTTATAGTCGGAACCACAAGGACCAGAACCCCTCCCTCCGGATCCCCGATTTCTTTCTATTTTTGAACGAGATTTTGAAAGTATTAATCATAATAAGTTGATGATGAAAGTGAAAAAATTTGCACTCTACTGATATGTCGAGAGGGTTTGGGAATTTCATAAATTAAATTCAAACTTTTTGCTGTTTAGAACAGGGATCTGGAGCGGAGCCGGAGGGTGGAGGGAGGAGGGCATCCTCCCGTCAATTTTTTCGGAGCTGTAGGGACTTAAACTGAAAATATTAAAGTCGAAGCCGGGGGACACTTTTTAAACATTTTGTGAGTGCGAGCTGGAGGGACTTGAATCAAAAATCGATGAGCTGGGTGTACCTTTTAAAAAATTGTGGAGTCGGAGGGACTTAAATCAAAAATTTTGGAGTTGGAGCCGTACGGATCAGAACTCCTCCCTCCGGATTCCTGATTTTTTTCCTTTTTGAACGAGATCTTCAAAGTATTAATCATAATAAGATGATATTGATGTTTCATGAAGTGAAAGAATTTGCACTCCTTTTATATGTGAAGAGTATTTCGGAATTTCATTAAGTCAAATTAAAACTTTCCATTGTTTAGAACAGGGATCTGGAGCGGAGCCATATGGTGGAGGGAGGTGGGCACCCTAGAAAAACTTGAACTAAAAATTTTGAAGCCGAAGCCGGGCCTCTTTTTAAAAATTTTGAGATTGGGAGCTGGAGCCAAAGGGACTTAAATAAAATATTGTGGAGCCGGAGTTGAAGAGACTTGAATCGAAAATCTTGGAGCCAGAGGGACCATACGTCCTCTCCTCTGATTCCTACTCAGCACCACGATTTGGATAAATTTTTCGTCCCAAAATTTAACACGAGCGGTACTTGTGGTGATATAAAATTTTAAAAACGAAAAATTTGTTCAAATCATGGTTTTGAACGACGAATCTAATACTAGACAACTTTTTCGGCATTTTTGTGATGTGTAAAACTTGCCTATATTGATTTTTTAAAGGGGCTCATAAAATTCAAAATAATGAAGCCCCTACAATAGTGGAGATAGACAAAATACGCATGTGACAAAATTTGTAGGAAAAATTTTTGTCCACAAGGTCCACCACTTGGATTGGCAATCAGATTGAAATTTTGAAACTTCTCATTCGTTAAATTTTTACGTGACTTTACAGCGATACCTACGGAAATGTTGGGGTGGGGGGCGTTAGACTATCACAGTTGAACTAACCCCTGCCCGCACTACACTTCTACGCTAATGCCATTCCTTATCTCCATGATATCCGTGGCAGGATGAAAAATTTAGTTATTGATTCCAATTCTAAAATTTAGTTCTTCAAAATTTGAAATTCGGTTCAAGTTCATAGATTTCGTTATTTTTAAACTGCCGTTTCATGATTCAAGGTCCAAATACATAAAAACTTCATATTTCCCTGTTCAGAACGTTAATTTTTCAATTAAATTACCACGTAAAAAATGATAAAACCGTAAAAAACAGTAAAGAAATAAAATTCACTAAAAAGAACAAAAACAGCATTTTTTTTGTTCTTTTCAGTTTTGTTAATATTTATTCTAAAAAGATTCAGCTTTTAAATGATCCGATGATTCAATTGTGAAAGATCTATTTTAAAATTTTCAAGTTTCCGTTTTCTGTTTATCAAATTTCGGGTTTTTGATTCCGTTTTATTTTGTTCAGAACGGGTTGAATTGGTTAAAACTGTTGCGTTCAGGTTCTGTTTTTGAAACCCCCAAAAATAGATACTTTTCAAAAGTATATTTTGGCGATTATTTAATCTAGATTATTAAAATTTATCCCCCCTCCTCCCTCGCATCACATCAAGATTAATTTGGGTGAATTATATCGCAGCAAAAACTCACGAAAATCTTATCTTAAATATCTTTTTCAGTACATATAATGAATTTCAGTCCTCTAAATTGGTTCAAATATAAGGCTAGTAAAGGTTGAACAATTACAGAAAAATTTTTGTAAGTTTCACCTGCTTCAAGCTTTTGAGGGTGGTTTGTAGGTAAATGAGAAATCGAAACTTGCCAAAAATGAATTAATTTTTTTATTTTTTAAGCGATGAACTAAATTTTAGATTTGTAAGACTAATTAGGGTGGAAGCAATTGGTTTATTTATAGGTAGAAAGTTCTGAAAACTAATCACCTACCCTTCGAATTGCTATTCTGACCGATTCGAATTTTGGCATCAGGTAATTTTTACTTTGATATTATCAATTTACCACTAGATTGAGTCAAATCTTGAATTTGAAATATTTTAATACATGTAGAGCATAATAATGAATGATCCTGATTTTCTATGCCATATTGTCGAATAAAATCCAACCGATTATGGACCATTACCCAATGAAGGGGTGGATGAAAGGGGGAGGGAAATTGACGAAAACTCGTTATGGGTTCTTGGAAGACCATCGAGGCCATTTTTCAGCATGTCGATAAAATTTGGCAACAGAGCAACAGAGATGTTCTTTGATTAAAATTCAGTCCTGTCTAAATTTTGAGGAAGGGGAGGGGCTAAGAAGGAGAAACCGCGAAAATTGTTACTTTGAAATTAAATGATATAGAATCGAAAGTTGCATAACGTATTCAAAAGCCAGCCTTCTACATCAATTGAAAAGGTTGATATGAGGATTTCCCGATGCCTTAGACCTGCCTCTCAGGGCAATTTCAACTTTTCACCCTCATTATACACCTTCAGAGCGAAAAAAAAGTATTTTATTGGGCAATTTTTGAGTGGAAGAATTGAAATTTGATAAGTACTGATATATATTTTAAAATTCCATTTCCACGAACGAAACACAAAAATAAGGCTGAAAAAAGCAACGCATTGCGATACTTTTTTTTTCACTCAACGATTAGAAAACCGAGCACATGCTTAAGAAATTAACAGAATGTAACAGAGTAAAAAAAAAAAACAATTCTTACGTCTTCCACACGCTTGTTGAGCGCAGCGTAACTTTTCAATACTAGAATAGGTTATGTTATCGGTTCCACAAACTGGTCTCCAATTGGATATAGGGGCACACTGATTGATACACGGGCCTTCGGCAATAGTATGCTCATTAGCGATCAGGTTAACTGTCGGTCTTTGGGTAGTATATGGCAATTGTTGCCTCTTAAATCTGGCACTCAACTGATAGGCCACTGGAATTGGATCATCCACTTTTGCATATTCGAATGCAGACACGTACGTCGCCGATATCAACATCAATATCATCGCTGTAAATTTCAATTAAGTTAAAATTAATCGTCTCGATCTAATGAAATTATTTCGTAAAAATAAGTACACAAGTAAAAAACAACTCACCGTTCATTTTCACATTAAAAATCATTTTTCATTTGTTTCCTCTTCTTAGTAAACAAAAGCTAAAAGTAACCAGGTCAAGTATCGATAAACCGAACACAAAATCCTTCTCACGTAGAATACCAAAGTTATAATTTCTACTCAATTCAACAGCTAGATACGTTTTTACAAATGAGCATTTAATGAACATATGCCCAATAGGTAGGTACTTGGCAATCGTGTTTTGATTTCTAACATTTCTTCGTAAATGTTGCTACACATGTTGTTATCAACAACAGATGTCTTCTTCATATCTTGAAGGAAAACAACATTTTTACGGAATCAACCAGAAGATCCAGAAACACCTCTGCGGTGACGAGTGAATAAGTAAAATTAAAAATGTATCACGCGTAGGTATAGTTTTTCGCATATCAACTATCTAAATGTAATATTTAATTTTCGTTGATTTTTCATCAATAAATCCAACATAAATAAGCTTCTCGAAGTAAACTTAACGTTATATTTGTTATTTTTATATCGAAATGAGTAAGAGTACATTTGAGTGTAGAATAATCGGTGAATATATTTTTTTGTGAAGATTGATACCCGCTTTTGGTACTAAAAGGTGCACTGTTGTTGGAAAAATTAATCGGTGAGTGGTTTGGATGTATTTGATGGGGTGCAAAATCCATAATATGCGAACTGAACTTCTGTAAAATAGAAATTACGCAGGGTAAAATTTAAACTATGTGAAAAAATCTTGATTCGATAAAATTACAATATTGGAGCGTAGCTCGAAGAAAAATAACAGATTTAAATAACAATTGAATACATATATATATATATTGAAAAAAAAATGGAAAAATGAATATTTCAACGGGAAGCACCTGTATTTGAAAAATCTGATACGAAAAGGAAAAGAAAAGTATCACAGTAGACGCCTAATCACATATTACGTAGCCAAAATTAAAGTAACAAGATCGTTTCAATTTTTAAGCATTTATTTATAACGATAAACTAGCGAAAATATCTAATAATCATGATTTGCTCATCTGGGATTCTTCTGATTGTCATACAGATGCCATTTTTGAACTCCGCGTACCAAAATACCATGATATCGATATGTCTGAAGGTTTCTTATCATTTTTTTGAATAGCCCCCTCGCTACCCCCCACCCCAAACATTTCAATATTTCAAGGTACCTATAATGAAATGAGACCACTGACCAAAAGAATAAGTGATATTTTCTAAATTTGAAATCGTCGACATTACTTACACTTTCTGTATCTGATTAGGTTTAATAAAAATCAATTTTATTGTTTTCTAAACAAAAGTAGGGGTGGAGGGGGTAATAAATCAAAAAATTGATAACGTATCGTCATGCACATCGATTTCAATGTTCTTAACCACGCTGATTTCAAATCTGGTATTCATTTTGCGTTTAGATGAGTTTTTAAATCATCTACTCTACTTTGACGATCTATATCGAAATGATACAGAATGAATCATGTATTTTTCTCAGCTACACTCGGGTATTGTAGTAATAAACATAAAAATATGAAATAAACTGGTATATACTTCGTCCGCATTTTTCAGCGCATAATAAATGATCCATACTCCAGTACACCCTTCCATTCGTACCGCAAATAGGATTCGGCATTCCCATCGGTATTGGGCAATTAATATAGACGCATTTATCGATCGGATCTCTGTTCCCATACTTGAATCTGGACCGAGACAGCGAATTTCCCGTATTCAAAGAATGCTTATTTTGTACTATTTTCAGCTGCGCACTGGAGCTGATGCCGTGATCTTCGTCTGTAGCTCCGACATCGGAAATAGCAACAACGCAGCATATACAGATTAAAAATGCTACTGGTAGCGCATCCAGGTACATTTTAAAACCAACCGGTGGAGCTGGACGTAAAAGGGAATTACGAGTACGATAGATGGATGTTTGGAAAAACCACACGCGAAATTTTACACCACTTAAGACCACACACACAAACGTACCCACTACGTAAAATGGGTACAATACTTTACCATCGCAACGAGCAATATAATTCATTCGCTTATTACACTGTCAATGTGGCTCGATATTTTATTTATTTTATACAGTTTCGGTGGCGACCCGACCACCTAATCTTTGTAAATATGGACCGTAGTGTCTAATTAAGTATTCACGTATCGTCGTCGTTGTGGCTTATTTTCTTTTTTTTTTTTTGTGTGTGTGTATCCTAGGCCTACACATTTATTGACTAAATTTCAACTTCCTTTTGAAAGTATTTATCACAGTCGCAGACGTCGCCCTTGTTGTTGTGTTTATGGAACTAGTTCTGTCTGGAAATATTGGTTCGTATTGGAATTTGAATTAATTTTACTAACGATTTCGCTTTTCAGAAAAAAAAAATAGACCGAAACTTATGACGTACAGTTACAGATTTGTATGTGGACGGTTTTCAGAATTGTTATCATTCAAGAGGGTAAATATTGAGCGTGCATGCTTCATCGTAAGTAAGTAGGTATCTATCTACTTAATTTACAATAATTTATTAAGCTCATATGAACAGATCTTCCTTATTATTTTGGTACTTTATTGCCATCGAAACGATTCGTAATCTGGCAACTGATTAATCACTTATGATATTTTCAAAATGGTAGTTACTTAATATTAATTCATGAAATAGTACACGTGAAATATTTCAACAATTTATTTTTTTACCCCAAAAAACGACTATACAAAATGATAATAATTATGCATGAAACGATTGAACAAAAAACGGATCCGATTAGACAATAAATCCTAATTGAAGCTGTACTAATAATTAAGTCATACCTACTTTGATTTTATTTGTCTCTCATTTTTAGCTAATTTACTGCTTCAAGTGAGAGTAAAACAATGCTACACTAAAGCACGATACATGATCCAAGATGTGGTCAGAATCACACCGAGATGAAGCTGATCCGAAACAGTTGAACCGATGGCTCCACTAACCATCATCACGGCAGGGCGAGGACGTTTGGCAGGCTCGGTTTCTTCTGTTACCTCTCTTTTGGGTCTATCAGCTTCCAAAGCATTAAGTGGAACCGATGGATCGTCGTTGAGTTGTTTTTCCGCCAACGCACAAGCCAATATCACGATCAAAAGAAATCCTACAAATCAGTGGTTGCATTTAACAACATTACATAATCGTTGGTGAGAAACTAGGCACATAGGCATGTAGCAGAAAAAAAAGAGAATATCTAACTTACCATAAATTCTCATATTAAAAATCATCTTCGATTCGATTCTGTATACTTTTGACTTTTCAACGATTTAGAAAAAAAAATCACTATCAGATAAAGTAACACTTGGGTAAGATATGTAATTGCAAGAAGAAAAATTTTACTAATTCAAGTTTTCCATTTATACGACCGAAAGTTCGAATGAACAAAGGAAATATTTCGCGTCTTAATTTTAAAAAACTGTGATATATAATCAAATGTTGATATCAAATATTAACATTGGCTATTTTCTAGATAAATAATACCTATCAAAATAGTTCAAAGGTATGGAAAAAATGCGAAATGTATTTTAGATTGTGAATAATTAGGTTTTATTAAGTACAACAAATTGGCTACAATTTAAACTACACATTGTTTTCAACACGATAAGAATTTGTTAATTAAAGCTAAATATATGTAAATGATCCGTGAAATCATACAAACATGTAGGCATATAAAGAGCTTGAACGGAAAGAGAAGTATTGCCATAATTTTTTATGTTCATTTAGTATTGCTATTTACGTACGTATACTTTTAACGATTTGCATAGGCACCCAAGTTTTTTGTTGTTGCCATTTACTGAACAAATTCGTACTACCCATAAATCGAATTAAAAATAGTTTCAACTCTAGTACGACCGACCTGTACTTATACACGAACAAAACTCAAAATGAACCGATTTCTTGAACCCTAGACATCGCAGGGAGGGGGGAAGAAGGGTTGGTTTTTAAATATGTTACAGTAAGTCTCATTCGTTTACAACCATCTATCAGGATCCTACCTGCGAAGCAACTCTTATCACAGAGCTCATTATTCCCGTTTTATTGATGTCCGACCACCTGGTCGAAGATCTTTCTCTCCCTCTTTTACCAGGGGCTTAACCAACGAGAGTTTCTTTATCGAGATTTCCAACTTCTTCCTTGGTCACATGTCCAAAATACCCTAGAATGCGTTTCTCACATAAAACACTTAGCTTCACTGTCTCCTGTATTTCATTGACGATTGAAATGTTGGTTCGTCGCGCTGTCCAGGGTATCTTTAGCCTCCTTTGCCAGACCCACATCTCAAAGGCGTCAATTCTTCTTTTATCATCTGCCTTCAACGTCCATGTTTCCGTGGAATATGGGAAAACAGAGAAAACAAGTGACTGTATAAGTCTCTTCTTTGTCTTCCTGGAGATCTTGTTATCACATATCTGGGCATAGTTGATTTGTTCAGAGTGATTTGACGTTGTATTTCTGCCAACGAGCCTTCATCTGCTTCGATGATGGAGCCTATGCGAAAGCGTTTACCTTTTCGTATGCACTCAGAGCTGAAGAAACTGGAAGACATTTGGCCCGATCTACCACCATGACTTTCGTTTTTGATGTATCAATACGAAGTCAAAGTTCTTCATTGGCTACCTTCACCTAGTTGACGAGCTCTGCCATTTTCTCTTCATCCAAAGCAATTAAGTAGGTATCATCTGCATATTGCAGATTAGAGATTCTTCTTCCTCCAATACAAATACCACCAGTCCAATGTTCTAGAGCCTCGCGAATCACCTGCTTACCATAGATGCTGAATAAGTGGGGGGACAATATGCATTCGCACCTCCTTGCTTTGCCTGAAAAGCTTCAGATTCTACACCATTAACTCTCACCACCATAGAATTGAACTCATACAGGGACTCCACCAAATCTACTATACAAGCAGAGACTACCATTTATCTTAAAATTATGCAGAGCTTTTTCCAATTTACGCAGTCAAAAGCTTTGATGTAATCTATGAAACACATCAGTACAGGTATCTTGAACTCCAACCACTTTTTGATGACTTGCCAGGTATTCATTATCTATTCCCTTGTGCATCTTCCTGGCATGAACCCAGCTTGTTCAGGTGAAATTTGCACGCGTACATACAACTTGATTCGGTTGTTCAGGATTTTTAACATGATGTTGCTACCGTGTGGAATTAGAGTGATTGTTCGATAATTAGAGCATAATCTTGCATCTCCTTTCTTATGCAACGGAATCAGCGCCAACTAACACCATTCAGTAGGCAATTGATGACTCCGCCATATCACACTGCTGAATTGTCATACCGCTTTCATTCCTCTTTAATCAAGAGCTTGCCACAATTCAGCTTCAATACCATCGCAACCAGGTGCTTTGCGTTTCTTCATTACATTCACCACCTCCCTTACTCCATAAAGTAGGATGACTGGCTCATCTTCACCTGTCACTTCGACTGCAGGAACCAGTTGATTTACCTCTGGTGTTTCACTGTCTTGGTACAACCACTCGCACTATATTTTCCCGGTTTACAAGATTCTTTTAGAATCTCACACCACAGTGCCGTCATCTTTCTAGATATCGCGAGTTCTGTGTTTAAAATCTGCAACGATCTAACATATTTTCTTGAATACTGCGTAGGTCTCATCTCAGTCAGCGTATTCCTATATTTCATTACTGGATTAGTTAGAGTAGGCTTCCCTGTCTCTACAACAACACTGCTGGACTGATCTATTCACCAGCCTGTATTCTTCATTGTCACAACGACATTTGGCTTCCCTACGCTGCTCTATAATTAGCAAGATGTGGTGTGTTATTCATGAATGCTTCTTTTCTAACACACATTCTCTTTCTTTAATGGATGACTCACATGCATAAGTAACTTTGGCTCTGAAGTCTTCCCACATAGTGTTTGGGTCATTTATATCCGAACACGTGATATTTGTTTTAGCGATGGACCTCTCCCCAATTTGGACCTTGGGCCTTAAAAAAATCTGATAGAAATTTACTGACAACGATTTTAAGCTTATGACTTCTACCAAATCTAAAAATCAAATTTCAATCTGATAGCTAAATTTGGAGAGGAGATATGCGTAGCAAAAATTCGAAAAATAAGGAGAACCTAACAAAAAACTACTTTCTGAGGACGGAGGAAGTGGTTGGTGCGATGAAGCTGAGAAGTAGAAACCCCATCAAAAGGCACATCTAAAACCCTTAGTAAATCCACATACTGAATTTTAACCCCGTACCTCTATTTCAAGGAAAGATATGCGTACTAAATGTACACATCAAAGTTCAACCCTTTGTTTTAATTCAGAGAAGAGATATGCACAGAACAGCCGTCTGTTCAAGGTCAAAATGGAGGAAAAGCTTCTTTCAGCTTGACTGAATATTGAACTAAGGTCATCCCCCTTTCAAAAATATCAAAACCACCGCCAATTTAAGCTCTTTGCCCAAAGGGCATTGCCGGATGAGAATTTGGCGAAATGTACTTCATCTCAAATTTTCAAAATAATCACCACCTCATCCTGCTCGCTCAGAACATAAAAAAAAACTCTAAAAAATTTCTATGTTCGCGTGTATTTGAAGAAAAAATGAAAAATTAAGACTTTAATTCAAATGTTCAGAATGATGGTGGACCTATCAACATAAGTTATTCCAAAATCCTTTACCTGGTAGGAGGAAGGGAAAAATTGATGAAAAGAAACCTTGAATTGCTTCTGACCTTGGAAAAGGGCTGTTTGTTTTTATCTCCCCTCTAAATTGAGCTGGGAAGTTGAAATTTGGAACATGGACTTAGTAGGAGCCGTAGATGTGCTTTTTGGGGGTTTCTACTTTTCAGATCCATTGAGCTCCCTTACTGCCAAGAAATATGTTTTTTTGGGTGCGGGTTTCTCATATTTTGAGTTTATTCCTAGCATAACTCTCCTCCGAATTGAGTTACAAAGTTGAAATTTGGGGCTCACATTCAGTAGGGATCCTAGATGTATCTTTCGGGGATTTTGATTTTTCAACTTCATTGCACCCCCTCCCCTCATAGTCCCGAAAATGTAGTTTTCTCATTGGTTTTCCTTATTTTTGGAGTTTGTTCCTCGCACATCTCCTCCCTGCAAATTTGGCTAGTAGGTTTAAACGATGTTGGATGTGCTTTTCAGGGGTATCGATTTTTCAGCCTCATTGTACTCCGCCCCCAGATCCAGTTTTTTATCTGATTTTCTTATTTTTTGAGTTTGCTCCTCGCATATCCCTTCTCTCCAAATTGAGAGCTAAGAAATTGCAACTTAGTATGCAGATGTAGTATAGGTCCCATACGTGCTTTTTAATGGTGTCGACGTTTCAGCCTCATTACACCTTTCTGCCTCTATAATAATGCCTATGTTGATCCTCTGCGCTCCCCCGTCCCCCTTAGGCGTAGCATTATATTCTTTCGACAATAGATACGATACGGGTGTAAAGGAGTCAAGTTCAGTATACTACAAAGACATCAACGGTGTAAAATTTCAAACTCGAAATTTCCAGTGTAGTGAAAAATGTACCCGTCCACGTCTTTTTTTTCAGGAACGCAGTCAAATCCTGGGTATTTTGTTCGAAAAAAAAAAAAACAATACGAACTGCATTCACTTTAATTTATTCAACGATCGTGAATTACCAGTATACCATACCTAAGAGGTATAGCAGAAAAATCATAGTAATTACGTGGGCTACGAATTAATCAGGGTTTTTCATCGCTTGTATTGGAAACTTCATTTCTTTTTGGACGCTGCTGTAGTTGTAACAACGCAAGTACCATAATAATTGAAAGAGATTCCTGAAATACATAAAACGAAAACGAAACAAAAAGGTATCCGATTAATAAATATGTATATGTAGATAAAAGATGAGTAATTTTCTAGTTTTAGGATTATCATCATCTTAATTACTAGATTCTTACTTCTTCCACATTGCTGAGCGCAGCGCATCACAGCTACATTATCATAGACTAAATTATCGCTTCCGCAAATAGGATCCCATTGCAGATTCTGCCCTCGACAATTATTCACCACACACTGGTAATCACTTTGATTGCTATTCCATAATGTAGGCTGATTACCATTCGACGATCCTTGTCCTTGAATATTATTAACATTCGTCGATCCTGATGCTGATGCTTGTTGATTGAGGTTCGAAGACACACCGAAATTATTATTCCACGATTGTTGTTGTTGTTGTTGTTGTTGTAGTTGACCACTTCCAAACTGATTCGGTGTATTTTGTCCTTGGCCGTTGAACGAGCCTTGAGATAGAAACGAGCCTTGTCCATTTTGAGGTGGCCGTTGGGAATTGAAACCGTTTACGTTTTGTTGACCCCATGAGAATTGTTGTTGTTGTTGTTGTTGTTGCTGTTGGAAATTGAGTTGATTCGGTGGTACACGTTGATTGAATTGTCTTTTACTTCTCGAATAATAAGAGGCTGGCAATAGCGAAGGATTTGATACGAGTTTAGTTTCTGAAGCGATAACATAGCTTAACAGTGTCGTGATTAGAGTAATTGAACCTGTAAAACAGATTCAAATTTGAACGAATTAATAATACTGGTGTTAGGTAGGAATTTACCGACATGAAATTGTACGTTGGTAGGTAGTTCAACTTACCTCGCATGTTAATTTTATTAACGAACTGGTACAAATAGCGAACTGATACGGGCACTTTACACGTTGTTAGCGATATTACTTTAATTTAAATCTCGAACATTAGCTCGATTTAGCGTCACAAATATACGTAGATTAGATTTAAATACGTAGCTGAAGAAAATATTTAAAATAACGATAACCTACGTAAACAAACTGTTCACGAATAAAATTTACTACCGTCGAAAACGGGTTTTTTCACGGCAGAAAGATGCATTACGTACGTCATCGTATTAGGTCTATGATTGTAGATTTTTTACCGATAGGTAAGGGGTACCTACCGAGTTAGTTTCGAATGTATCGAGTAGAAATTACCAATATGTTGGGAAAACATTGATAGATAATTTTTCATTCTAAATGATAATTTTGATCAGGTACAACGAGCTTTACGCAGCGAACGAATAACTTACGTATTCATTATGTTGTTCAATAATATAGATGGAAATTCAGTGCTCACCTGAAACAAATAAGAAATAAAATAAATTATTATTCAATTGTACGTTACAAAATGGAATAAATAGAGTTGATATTCAAATTGAAATTTCAAGTCTACAAACGAATATAATCGTAGAAAAAACACACCTTTATTTTACCAGATTTCTTTTTATAGGTGAGTTTGAGACAGAATTTAGTTCGGTTGAAATCTTGTGAAATTTGCAAAATATTATACTTCTTAAATCAGTCGATAAAGATTAAAAATATGGAAAAACCAACGTCTTACATCTATTAGAATTTTAAAATGGGAGGAGACTGTAATTTTCAATTCAGTTTTTTTTTTTACCATGAAAAATTAGCAGTTTATCACTTGAGCTACTCTTTATGAATGTAAGAGAGGTCGAGATGAATTTTATTTTCATTTTTTAAAATTCTAACTTACCATACCAAAAAAAAAAGTTACGAAAAAATTTCAAAAAAATGCAGTCAGACTTCTAAATTGTATGTACAAGTGAATTACATCAGATATCTATCTCTTGGGTATTGAAATTAAATATCAAGAGGAATAAACCTTTATTAGTCTAATATCGTGAAGTTAAATCGAAAAACAAGTTATTGAGACAAGTCAACAAGATGTCTGAAATATGTACATCTGAATATGAAACAATATTCACGGCCACGAATAAGCGAGTATTTAGCGAGATATCTAAAGCTATTGGTATTGGTCTAAAAATGTTCGATCATTAGTGTTTTTTGTAATTTTCATCATTCTCCGAATTACTTATAATATTATACTAGTGCGCGATGAATATTTTAATCGAGTTTATTCGTTACGATAATTTTTAAAACTTATTTATAAGTGTAATTGTACGCGGATAAAAAATGATTACTTCTATTGAATTATTATTGAAAAAAATATGCATTTCATCAATCTTACTGAATGTTTTGTTGCATGCGAATGGTGAGTTAAATATTAACTAGCATTATTTTTCAAGCAGAGGTATTGTAAGAAAAACTTATTCCGTAGGAGCTAATTAACTTAGGTATATTGAAAAAAGAAAAGCATCGCAATGGGTTGCTTTCAGCCTGATTTTCGTAAAGTGAAAGCAGATTTCTGAATTGTCCATTCATGGAACAAAAAAAAAAGAACGCTCTATGACTAGTATAATATTTTGCCTATACTAATCATTGCAGGGGCAAAGATACCAAGATCTAAAATTTTTTCCCCAAAATTTCCAATTTTTTTCATAAATTTCTAGCGATGTCCAGTTTACACCGAACTGTAACGTAAACGATGTAGTATTTCCAGAAAAAAAAATCAAAAGAAAAGGTTAAATGGTTCGTGAAATACGGAAATTTTGTGAAAAAATTCAAATTTTTGCCCTTGACTATTCCGAAAGGCATTTATAAGCATCCAATTAGAAAGTTTTTTCTGAAGTAATAGGGGACGCTCCACCACATGACATGATCATATCTTCTTCAAGTTGTTTGGAAATTTTGTGGGAAAAAAATTTCTATACGAAACTTTGTACAATTTTTCAGGAAAAAGTTTTCCAAGAAATAAACTATTCCGCAAAGGAAGTAAATTTATTGAAAAATTAACTCAGTTTTGTGTATTTTCTCAGAATCAGTTCAATATTTCAGCAAAAACGGCTTTCTGATGAAATTTATATTTTTATGATTTTTGCCTGATTTTCTATGCCATATTGTCAATGAAAATCAGGCTGATTACAGTTTATCAACCAACGGCGGATAAGAGGGGAATATCAAGGAAACCCGTTTTATGGTCTTAGACGACCATTTGGACTACTTTTAACCATGTCAGATATTTATTTTTTTTTTATTCATTTTTTCTCCGAAAACCATTAAAATTATTTACTCCGCTCGATACCGACAAAAATCGGTCCAATTCCGTCAATCGACTCAGTTCGGTAGCGAATTAGATATATATGAGTGGGGATGACCTTGGGTTAAAATTTAGTTAGGCCCCGATGTAGGGGTGGGGTTGCTGAGGGGTCAAAAACGCAAAAATTGCCCCTATTTAATCAAAAGTTGTACAATATATCGAAAAATTAACCTCCTAAGTCAATTAGGAGGGGAGATATGGGGGTTTCCCCCTTTTTGACCTTGAAAAACGGCTATACCTCCTTGATCTCCCCACGAAAATGAGCTTGGAAGTTGAAATTAGGTATTTAAATTTAGCGAGGGTCCTAGATGTGCTTTTTCGTAATCTCGACTTTTCGATCCCATTTCACTCCCTCACACCAGCAAAAAAGTGATTTTTTGATCGTTTTTCCTTACTTTTTGAGTTTGTTCCTCGCATAACTTCCCTCCAAATTGAGCTAGGAAGTTGAAATTAGGTAGGTACAATTGGTAAGGGCACAGATGTGTCTTTTGGGGGTTTTTGTCTATTTAGCTACATTGAACCCTTCCTACCCGCGATGCTTTTTTTCCATTCTCATGATTGTAATATGCTATGAAAATCTGACTGGCGATGTATTTCTTTCCTTTTATTTTTTCTTCAGAAAAAATCCAAAAAATTGTAACATGAAATCTTTTTCCCAAAGATTGTATACAACTTGAATAAAATGTAATAACGTCAAGTAACGGTGAAGGGGGAAGGGGAGAGATTATTGCTCCAAAAAAATACGAATTAGATACTTATAACAGATTTTTCGAAATTCAAGGGTAAAGATTTGAAATTTTTTGCAAAATTTTAATTTTTTTTTCTTAAATTATTCAACATATCTCATGAACCACTCGACCTTTACTTTCAATTTTTTTACTGAAAATACTACACGATATACGTTACACTATGGCGCAAACTGACCGTCGCTAACTTTTTTGGATAAAAAGTTGGGAAACTTTGAAAATAACATCTGATTTTCAAGCGAGAAAAATTCAGATTTCGGCAGCTTTACCCCTGCAATGATTAGCATATGCATAATATTATACATACGTCCAACATAAGTTGCTACACTTGTGGTATGAAGGAAGTACTATCAAAGTGAAACACCCTATAGGTACATATCGAAATTCAGCCCGCTAAATCAATTTGTAAGAAAGATATGCGTAGAATAAAGTACATGAATGAAA
>FIZR01020577.1:0-32820 GCA_900060175.1 Ferrisia virgata | reverse complement strand
TTTTTTAAAAAAAACCAAAAAAACTTTGTTTTTCTTTTTTTTTTTTTTTTTTTTTTTAGTATATTTCGTAGTAATTTGAAAAAATTTGATCTTGAAAAAATTTTAATTGAAATGGATTTTGGTTAAAAATAACAATATTGAACTCAATTTTAATAAAATCTTTTGATAACTAGTCTGATTTTCTATGTCATATTATCAATGAAAACCAGGCTATTACATTCTACAGACTTACAGGGTATGAGAGGAGTATCAATAAAAACGGTTTTGGGGTCCTAGAAGACTATTACGACCATTTAGGCCATGTCAAATATATATACAAAATATATATTTTTCTTCCCGAAACTAAAAATAATTTTCTTAGTTCGATACTGGCCAGAATCATTCAAATTCGGGAAACAGACTTAGATTAGCGGTGGATTTGATATTCTGGAGTGGGACTGATCTCGAGTAAAAATTCAGTTATGCCCAAATTCGGGGGAGGAGGTGCTGATGGGCTGAAATTGCAAAAATTGTTCTTTTTCAAGACGATCGATAGACAATCCAAAATTATAAACCATATCCAAAAATCAGCCACTTAGATCAATTACGAAGGGAGATATAAGGGATTTTCTTCTTTTTGTCCTTGAAAAAAAGGCTGTCCACCCTATCCGCTCTCCAAATTAAGCTGAGAATTTGAAATTTGGAATACAGACTTGGTAGAAACCATAGATGTATATTTTGGCGTTTTCAACGTATCAGACCCATTGCACCTCCTCACTGCTCCAAAAGTGCTATTTTTTGAGTTTCTTCCTCGCATAACTCCCCTCCAAATTGAGCTAGGAAGTTGTAATTTGATAAGTAGATATGTGTCTTTTGGGAGGTTTTGACTTTTCATCCTCATTGTACCTCCTCATAGCCCCGCTCATGTTTTCTTATTTCGAACAGCCCTTTAACGGGGTTCTAAATGGGGTCTTTGATGGTCTATTATGTGAAATTTTTGGTATTTTTCTAGCTTTGAACTTTCGCTGGGAAGAGTAAATTTGAACTTTGACGACTAAAATATTTATCAAGTTAGTTTATGGTCATTTGATGTCTATTAAGAACTGGCCGTTATCAATTATCCAAAATTTGCAAAAATCGATCCACTCTAGAATCGAGCCCCCATAAATTTTCCAACCTTTACATGATGACCCGTAATACCTACATTTAAAGTGAACAGAAGTGGATTTGAAAGATTCTCATTTCTGATACAAAATTGATTGTTGGTATGGATAACATTAATAGAAAGAAAAAAATTATTCACAACTAGAGCTGTATGTTGGGTCCTTCAGGAAGAATGCAAGGGACTTGAGAAGCTTCAGCTTGCTTTGTAATGAAGTTTAGCGATTTTTGTACTCTTAGAAGTCGTTTTCATATGCTAAATCAACCTCGCTGAACACGTATCTACTATTAATTTTGTGATCAAGTGCGACAAAGTACTTCAAACATTGAGTTTTGAAGTTTTTAATTTACCTTCAATAAAAATGGCAGAAAAAAACAACACAAGAAAATCAGTATTTTTTTGTATTTTGAATCTTTGGCTTAATTTTAAATGATTTTTTTTTATAATTTTGATAAATTAATTGTGACTTTTAAATGTGATAAAATTTAGAATGAGATTTTTATCCGAACATGCGCTCCCTTATCCCTCCTTGATATAAAATGTTTTCATTCATTTTCTCTATATTTTCTTTAGAAGGATCGAACGTGATCGGATAGAAATTACGTTTTTATTTCGCCCCTAAATCCGGTTCCTAGTCTGGCTTAAAAATACACTTATACTTATACTTATTAATTTTTCCAAACTTTAAAATCCTTTTAAGAAACCAAATACTTACGTGATTAAAACGCAGATATAAAAAAGTAATACTTTTTCTTATACTTAAAACCGAAGGGAAATAGATAGAAATCGGTGATTAAAAGGGATGGTTTCCACAGAAAATAACCTACCTACAAGAATTTCAAAGCTGGGATACTAAATTAGAACATTAATATTAGTTTACAATCTCCTGTCTTCATTCGCATCCAGCGAGAAAATCTCACTATCAATTTGCCTAAACTAATACCAACCGACGCGGTTTTTATAATCTGCACGTTTGAAATTTAGTTCGTTGTTTCGACTATTTCATATTTTTCTTCTTATTTAAAAATACCTATCTAATTTTTCGTAGTAGGTTAGCTAGGTAGGTAAGTCCAAGTGTTCCGAGTATCGCATCTCGTACAGAAAAAAAAAAAAAAAATACAGCACACTATACCAGAAACTTGGTCACAAAACCATATATTTCAAAACCAAGACAAACAGATAAGGAAAAAGTAAATTATTGCTTTTTACTGTATTATTTACGAGAAGACGAAAATCGCACCTTACACGAACCCACTTTGTTCGTGATTGAGGAAATAATTTTGCTACAAATGTTCCGCGAATACGCAATTTCTCACTTTTATCCTTTTTCCATTTACACGAAGAAATTTTCATCTTCCATCTCGAATACATAAAACAGCGTCAGATTTTCTACTCTTCTATACATAAGCGTCTAGAATGTTTATTCGTCTGAAGATATTGTGTTTCCTTATTAACGGGCGCGTATAGAATACTCGAGTAATAATTTTTCGATAAAATAGCTTTAAGATTTAAAACGTTGTCGGCTTATCTGCTATAATTAAGATATTAATGAGAGAAGTTCGATCGGTTTAAAATTAACTATAAAACGTATTAAATTTCCGCCAGTTATTTGAAAAATTAAATGATCTATGTAGCCTTGATTTTGTTTTTGTTTTCTTTACATAAATAGTTCATTTTATGGACTCAATAAACTTTTACATCCAAAACAAAATACAAAATACTTATTTTACATAGATACCTGCCTGTATAATTTACTCGCAATTATATTAGAAACTGTTACCACAGATAAAGAATTCAAGAAATATTCACAGATGAAATATCACCTTACACCACATCCCGCCCCACCCCCTTTCCAAATAGACCTAAGTTACGTGCATATAATTTTGAAAATCTCAAAACTACGTACAAGATGTCTTATACGAAAGTATGACTATGGCTCAAAAGAGACCTAAACTTTCAGTCAGGAAAATTAATCTGTATTTAAACCACACTTGGGGTTTCATTCGAGCCCGAAATATTTCACAAATACACGCATACATATGTACACGTATAGACGTAGCTTCGTCAAAAGTTTTATATCGTAGTTGAAAATCTTTTTTCTCTTTTAATTACGAAAATGTTTATTTTGTTGTAAAACCTGCTCTTGATACAGAAACGAAATAGCTTCAGTTTAAATTTATTGACAGATACGAGTTTATTGTGGCTACAAAACGACCGATCGTTTATCAAGTAATATTTGTACCACAGGGAATTACTACGTGCGAATCCCTCGAGTAGAAACATGAAGCAAAAATTTCAAATACTTTCCTCCTTTCTTTATGAGTACTCTCTGCTTTTTCAACAAATGTTAACATAAATTTTAAAGCCGCGATTTATTGCTCGATAAATTTTTTTAACAAAAAAAATTGCCATTTCTCGTGTAAAATTTGTGCGTCTAGCTTATGTTTATGTCAATTGTTTCGAAAATTTAAACAGGTTCATAAGATAAAAAGATTATTCGCTTCAAAGAAACGTAAGTAAGCGAAAAAAATAAGTCAAATGCACGAACTCCCATTTGCACGCAAGTACAAAAAAAATCTGAAATAATTTCCGCTTTAAAAATTCTCATTTTTAATCCCTCAAGTTGAATTTACACAAAATTCAATTATTAAAATGACATTCTAAATGGAAAAATGCTGAAAATTAATTTGTAAATTAATCAGGTTAATTTCATTATATTTTATACCGAACCGAATAAACCTCCAGAGATGCTATTAAAATTAGATAAACAGGTAACAGTGGTGAAAGTTTACCAAAAGGGATATTACGAGTTTGATATTTTTTGTGCGTGAAGTGACCCTAAAATATTTCACTGGAAATTCGACGTTTCTGAAAAATTTACGTCAGTTAACTAGTTATACCACAAATTTTGAAAAATACAGCATAATGGGTACCTCACCTACGAGGGCGTCTCAATTTTAGTTTTTTTTTTTTTCGAAAGTTGGACGAAGGTAGTGAAATGAAGTTGCGAAATGATGTTAAATGAACTTGATAAAAATTTGAGGTCTCTAACTTGCCCCTGTACTCACTCCCCTTATGGTTTAAAATTTCAAAATTTACATGAAAAATAAAACTTTTATTTTTTTATTTTTTTTGATATTAACGGGTCATAGTAGGCCGCATGAGATCAAAATGACGGTTTTCGCAATTTTTTTGCCTTTCAGGGGTTCCAAAATTATGTTTAAAATTAGAAAACATTGAATATATATATATGTATATTTTTTTGAAGTGAAACCGTAAAAAATACTTATATTTATTATGTCATCAGAAATTATGAGATTTCGTGTTTTTACTTCATTATCTAAGAAAAATTCAAAATAAATAAGGAATATCCAGAAATTTTTCAAGGAAGAAGGGCATAACATTTTTTGTGAAGTGCTGATAGCGTAATTTTTCTGGATATTTTTGAATTTTCGATTTTTTGCTCCACTTCCCAAATGCCAACAGGCTATAACTTGGAAAAAAATTCTCACAAAAAAATCGAAAATTCAAAATTCATGTAAAATTACCGTATAAAGTGTCTAGATAGAAGTAATTTTACCCGCTAAACACGAATTTGAGGTTAATTTTTTTATTCGAGTAGTTTGTAGAGTAACCATGAGCACTGGCCGGCATCAATTGTGGTGCTCTAAGGCTCGAGCACTACATGAATCGTTCAGAGCACTATATTAAATTTGTTTTATGCACTGCTCAACACTTCATGAAATAAGTAATCGTCGATTATAGGCCAAAAAGTAACCAGAGGCTTTCGATTTCACTGACATTTTTTTTTACAAGTTTCTTTCGATGGACTACTAAAAAAAATCACGATCATTTGGGCCTTAGCGCTTCATGTAGATGGCGAGTGACCATTACAATTTTCGAATAATCGTGATTTTCTGTCAAACAGTTGAACTTGTTTAAGCGGTGTTGCTAGTAATTTAGTGAAGATTCGAAATCGATATTCAAAATTTTAAAAGCTGAAGCTTGAACTTTTGAGATGAAATCTCAAATTTTTATGATGAGTATAAAGATTGAAAATTACCATTTAAAAATTTAAAAAAATTACCACGAATAGAACTTTTTACGCTAGTTTTAACTAATCAATTTTCAAAATTGGATCTCAACATATCTTGGAGCACAGAGATTCTCAATTTTGGTCAAGATTCAAAAAATGGTAAAAGTAAAGTGACATATAGATTTCTACTAATTTGAGGATGCTGAGTTTGATTATTGTTTTTTTTTTTTATGCAACCTCTCTAAAAGCCCATATCAACCCCTTTAATATATAAAGCAAAAATTCAAAAAAATCGAAAAAATGAATTATCAAATCATTTTAATTTGAATATCCTCTTATTTTCTGAGTCTATCCCCCAAGCACCCTCTAACTACCTAAAAAATGGAAAATAGGTACCGGAAAATGAATAAAATGACGTGTAGCTTATCGATTGTTACTAATTCAGCACCGCTAAGATCGAATACCAACTTACTTTCTTAATTCGACTTTTCTGCACACACATTTTTAAAATTTTTGGTAATTTGAAGGTCAGTTTTGAGCACAAATGAGTTAGACTCGAGTTATTATTTAGGTCGTTTTGACATGGAATGAGCCAATCGTACTCGCATTCGTATTTCGTAAGTTGAAACTCATCGCATCAACTAGTCAAATATAATTTTTTTTAATTTCAATGACCCCCTCACCCCATCCTTCTGGCTGTTTTTGTAAATTTTTCATACCAGTGAATAGAAAAAAAATTTGGGCACAACATGGAAAAATTTCAAGTTGTCGCCTCTGACTATGAGCATCTTCCTTGTACGTGTCATTTCAGTTTTTCATGTTTTTAAAAATTCACAAAACACTTATAAATAAACGCACATAATAAAAAATTAGGATACAGGGGTTTTCCAAAGTGCTCTTTTCATTTATGGTGGTTTTGTCTAATTTTAAGTCAATTTTGATGAAAAAAAGTTTGAAATATTCTTATTTTTTACAGTTCTTAGCAATTTTCGACATGATTCACCACTCAAAATATAAAACTAAGAATTCTGGCAAAAAGTACTCGCTAAGACACTTATTTTAGAAAAAAAATCGTGTATTTCTCTTTGTTTTTGTTTAATAGAGGTTTAAAATTTTTTCTTTTGTTTATTTCTCGCCACCTAAGAACTAAAATTTTTTTTTGGGAGCCTTCCACAAAATTTTGTGATAATTTTCAAAATCTGAGCACAGGACCAAATTACTTATCTTAACCGTACGTTCCCTTTAGAAAAGTACTAGTAGACATTTTTCGCAATTGTTTAACCTAAAATTTAATATCTAAATTTATTAAAATTTCGTTACGTTTTTTACTCAACGTTCATTTTGTAGTTTTCAAGGAAGGATTTTTCAAATATAATGCGCAATAATGTACAAACAAAACTGTGTCTATGCAATGAAAATGTCAATTTTCAAAATTGGTGCGTTACTAGAGAATTGTAAAGTGTACCAAATTTTTTCTGCAAAATGTCACGTTACGTAAAAAAAAAAGATCGCCAGTTGACTATTTCTTGGTTGCAGAAGGATACGAAAGGTAAAAACATATCCCAAGTACACCCCCATCCCAGCCCCCTTCCGCACCACTGAACTAGGGAAAATTAAAAACTGCTTATATTTATCGAAACTTGTTCTTTTCGTGATTAAAAATCGTATTTTTTCTAAATTTCACCTTCATCTCTTAATTTTATTTTTGAGTATTTAGATCCAAAAAAATTACGTTATTTATAGCGTAGCTACGTCCAAAAAAATGTTATGCTCCCCTTCCTTGAGAAATTCCTAGCTACCCCATTGATTAATATCCGAATCCACAATTTTGTTTATACCGTGTAATAAATTATTTTATGTAATTTTAACCAGCAATATAGACTGACTCTGACACGTACGTTCAAACAAAGACGCCCTATTCAACATAATTTGAAAAAGATAATAAACGAAAGAGTAAACGTATCTACTTTTGCAGGTTAAGACGCTTTTTATTCACTTTTCGTTTTACACTATTAACCCTTCAAGCGCCAATCCATCATCGAGATTCTATTTTCATAAATCTGTCAAAATGCTTAGAATGCACTTTTTAACATAACCACGTTACAATAGAAACTGCGCAACGCTTCGTTCATATTTTATAAAACAATTCCCCCATCGTCGGTGTCATTTCCATTGAAATAATTCATTAGAAAATTTCAAAAAGAAATATAAACAAGAAAACTCACTTTTGAAATCTTGCAATATTCTGTATGCATCCTCCAAGTCTATTGCTGCTGGAAACTCGTCTCAGAAAACATTCGAAATTCTTCACAGCAAAACCAGGAGTTGTATATATGAAGTAGTAAGGGTACAGGGAAAAATCCCAAAATCCACAACATCTTTTCCACCATCACATCGCTTAGAATTTGAATGAGAATCGTCGTTCGTTCTGAAAACAACACAAAAAATCAATTTGATTTAAGAAAAGACAATAAATGAAATAAGAAACAGCAAAATTATTCTAGTTGTTTACGTTTCTTGAATAATTAAGGAGTTACCCTCGAGAACTTTTATTAAAACGCAGGAAAAGAAACTTTTTTTTTTCAAAAAAAAATAAATAAAACCTGCAACTTCTTCTTTCAGTTAGCAAAAAGTGAGAATAAGTCTGTTGTAAAATTTTACGTTACTTATTCAGTTTTCAAAAGTAACATCAATAATAAAAGTGACGAAATTTTTACGTAAGTACCGTAGGACAAATTTCAAAACTATGCGTCGTACAAATGTTAAATAGAGGATATGTGGAGTAAAAATGAAAATAGGCGCCGACGGAGGACGCATAACGCTATATACTACTAGTGAATGTATACGCAAATGACGTCACGACATATCCTACAGTCATCAGTACTTGAAATTCAACTAAAAATAATATTAATATGAAAATGTCAAGCTTGAAATTGAATAACTGCTTGAAAATGTTATAAAATTACAAAATCTAATTGATTCAAACATCAAATTATACAAATTTAATCCGCAAAAGCATAATTTTTACACTCCATTGTAACACGACAACAGCAACAAATACGAAAAAAATATATAGAAAATAATTTAAATGAAGATGGAAATTCGAAACCCTAAAAAAAAATCTATTGGAAAAAATAAACAATCATTTTAAAAAAAAAAATAGGGTTTTATGCGCAGGTTAAAAATTAAATCTTTCATTAATTAATCTCCATTGAAACGAGTAAATAAAACAAACAAACAATCGAATATAAATTTTAATCGTTATGAAATTATCATCATCGCTATTCTATCTCGTTTAATAAACCGCCGAGTAAGATAAAATACAATGAGAGGTTTGGCTTTTACAATACCGCCTCGATATAATAAAGCAGGTATCTAGTCTAATGTGACTGCGATATAAGGGGGGAAATATTATCTCATTTTATATTAAATTCATCCCTACGAGGAGAAATTTTTTTAATAAAACACGTGGATAAAAAAGATAATTTATTTGATGCGATATAGAAATAAAAAAAAAATCGATCATAATAACCGAACATATAATAAAAAATATATTGATAAAGTTGAAAAAATACTGACGCGTTTTCAAGAATTTATTACTTTTCTAATAAGCAGACATTTTACAGAGAAGTAAAATGAACACCGTTAGAAACTGTTTTACTTGCTGTACTCGTACAAGGCGTTTATCGACGTCGTGTAATAAATGAAAAAACAATGACAAAAGCACAAAACATAATACTGATAGAATGTGTTTTTTTTTTTTTGAAATTTTCAGCATGATTTGAATTTATCGCGTATTTGATGGGCAAAGTGATTTCGTTTTTATGGGTCTTAACTCCAATTTCGTCTACTATCTCGGTGATCATCGTCTGGGTTGCTATGGCCACTAGCGATTGGATACGTACCCAAGAACGTATATTAAATTTACACTACAATGGTTCAGCGGATAATAAGTATATTTTGAAAATGACCTATTCCGGAATTTGGGAAATATGCACAGTAACTGGTAAGTGCTTATTTTGAAAAAACAAAAAATCGCACTCTTTAGTCTTTACGTAAACATCAGTTTACGATGTACATATTTAAATCGAGAATAAACTCGCAAAATTTCAAACGTCACATCTCATTTGAAAATATTTTTGTTTATTTCCATTTGACGATGTCATTTTGAATTTTTCTTTTGTCGCTTTTTGTTCTTCATAAATACATTTGTCGTTTCTTTTTTTTTTTTTTTGCCTCTTTTTTGAACGCTGCCGCTATCGGTAGTGAAGTGTGTAATTGTAATCTATAAGGAAAGCCGTTAAAAAAAAGTTTTACCGTTGTTGTCTTTTTATTCATTTTTGATTTTTTCCCCTCTTTTCACTTTTTCTTTGGCGAGATTATTTGTTTTTCATCCATCCAAAAATAAAAGGAAGACTTTCTTTCGTTCGCTTACATAAATTTTTCTTCAAAGATGTTATTTTTTCCTTCCGCCGTCGTCGATGATGATGATATTGCTCGTGAATATATTTTTGCTTGCACCGTCATCGCCTCCGGCGTAACCGGAAACTTTATACGCATAATGGCACCAGGGTTAGAATGGAAGCTTTTTTGTCTAGCGAACGTGTTAAAACTGCATTAAATCAATTGCGCTAATTTAAAGGTTTTCTGGACTTTGCATAAAGTACTTACTGCAGCTTAATGCTATGCCAATTTAGCCGAAATTAATTTATGCCTCGCCAGGGACAGTGATTCGAGTACTTGCTTCGGTCGCATTAAATATAGTTAAATTAGTCGACAAGTGGTACGTACGAGAGACAAAATCAGCAGGGATAGTCCGGTACAATGGTTAACAATTTTGCCATATTCTGAAACACATACAATCATAGGTCAACGCTATTTCGTGTTCACTCTATTTTTTTTTTATACGAATCATAAATATCGTCACATAGGTAGGTACCTACGTATCTACCTATCTGCTTACTAGAATGCTGGTACTTCGTTTTTCAAAATTCCAATCCTTTTTCGCGTATTAAAATAAAGGAATTTTTATCCATGTCGTTTTGTATAACAGTAATACACATCGCACAAGGTACGATAAACGAATTGGCAACACAGCTTCCAATATACTTATACTACCACCCCATCATAAGTGACTTTTATTAAAAGCAAAGAAAGTTATTTTCAATTTTCAATCTGTACACGTACGTAAATCAATTGCATACGATTGATGTGTAGAAAGTAAGAGGTTAGGAACCGTCATCGACTCATTGTGTACATCGATCACACAGTGAAGTAAACTTCTGTCGTCTGTAAAATTTCAAAAAAAAAAAAATCAATCAAGTATAACAGTTGATTTTTACAATAGGTATTTCTGTTCTTGGAAAAATACATACTGCGAATATTTTCTGGTTTTATTCTCATGCATTCAAAATCTGAAAACATTGTAAATTAAAATGTCTTATTTAGGATTGACAAATTCCAATAATTTGGAACGCAAAACCTTATCAACAAAAACGAAGTATAGTTCAAGTGTAATACGACAAACTAAAACTTCCCTTTGGAAAAATTAACAAAATAATTCTTTCAATCCAATCGGTCACACTGGTAGATACTTATAGACAAAAAAACTCCGATTCAAGACAGATAAAAGATTTAGCCAGAGACTAGGATACTGTAAGGCTGTGTTTAGAAGAAAACATAACTGAAATCATTTCCTTCGTTCGAGAGGAAAAGCGTCGGAAATTACCAACATTTCCCGATTTTCTTGTACTAGATTTTACCGGTTTATTAGATGAAAATAATGGTTTTTAGAAAGCCGAATACCAACCACGCGCCATCGCTTGTAAGCTTTTACATTTTTGAATTTACACTTTCTGTTTTTGTAATTTCCGTTTTAGCATATTAAGAATAAACACTTGAACGTTTGCTTCACCGATATATTCTAGCAATCGTATTAAGATACGTGCAAAATATTTCGCATCAATTCTATCAAGATGTTGCACCTTGTTCCTATGCACACAAGTTACACATACATAATATTACGTTATAACGTTAATGTAATTATTGAGTTGCAGATGGTGATACTGATATATCGTGCGAAGTGATACAATATTTTTCATCCGAACCCTACTACCCCGATCCGGCAGATTCTTCGGTTGTTATACCATGTAAGTGTGATTAATTTTTACCAGCCAAATTTGTGCACCTAAACCTATAGACCAACGTTTACATCAAGTATTAAAACGTCAATGGGGATTTGATCGTAACAAATAAGTATAGTTAGATAATAGATAAGTGTATGCCTAAGTATGCTGAATAACGTACGCTAGTCATACATTATGCGGTGCTTGGTTCATGCATGAGACGAAGAAAAGAAGAAACTGATATGAAAGATTATTTTTACTTACCTACTCAGGGAAAATTGTTTCACCTTCAGACGTTAGCTATTTTCTTTATTTTTCATTGAAATACAATTTTGTTTGAAGTGTTTGGTTTTGTGAAATGGTATCATCAATCTTGAGCATATTTGTAGAATGTTATCACCTTGCTGTTGAACACCAACTACATATAAGATGAATTACGAGCTAATGGAGTATGAATACGTGCTCAAGTTTAAAAGAGAAAATGATTAATTCTTTCGCAATATAGTATAAATTATTACCTGCTATGCTTGAAAATAAAACCAATGACTAATCAATATACGTACTTTGAGCAGTTATACTTCGACAGAGTATTAGTAACAGGTTATCAACGACTAATTATCGTCACATTAAAAAAAAATCTTTTTTCAGATCAGGTGTCCAACTGTACGAGTTTGTATTCGCTTCTTATCAATGAAAGTACAATTTTTGGTAACGCATTACAAAATAGATCACTTCACTGAAACAAGTATAACAATGAAACCATTTTTCTGATTCTTTAATCTCATTATTCTATAAACATCATGAAATTAATTATGCTAAATGAACAACAATTACAATTACAAAAAATAAGAAATAATTGATAACGATGGATTCCAGGGTTTCTTAAACTTAAATAGTTATATTTCAAACCAAACAAGTGTGGGATAAAAATTTATCATCGATGAAATTTATTCTACGCGCAATTTGGCAACATATAAAATGGAGTCCTTTTCTTCTCTCGATTCTATTTGAAAGATGGTTTTTAATTTTATAATTTTATACATTTCGTACATTTTATTGTATTATTGCTGCTCACATTCAGTAAATATATTGTGAAAGTTTTTATAATCTTTCGTCTGATCTCGAAAATTCGATGATACATGATGATATAACATATAAAAAGAATACGAAAAATTGAAAGTTAATTCTTGAAACAGTTGAAACACGTTGTATGAAAGATAAAACTTGCATTTTCCTGTCAAAAATTCAAATATACTCAAGTACCGAGGTATAATTAGCAATTTCTAAATCCACTGATTCGTGTTTTCTTATGCATGCACACAGCAATCGAAAAATGTACGTTATATTAATAAAATCAACGTGGCGCTATATGAATTTGCAAATCATGGCTATTTAAATTTGGAGCCAATTTCCAATAATATTTCGGTCAAAGAAGGAAATCAAAGCTATAAAATGAAACCCGTAGTTCATTGCGGTGTAAAATTGAATTAATTCCTCGAAAGATTTACTCTTCTTATCGTTGCAAATACGACGGAAAGAGCATCAACTTAACAAACTAGACCAAATGGTTGATCTTTTAATAACCTTTATCATTTTAATATTTCACAAGGAAAACTCTTGTGTTTTAATAGACCGGAAAATGTACTATATCTAGCGAATTTAAAAATGAAATTATGCTGCTACTTCGACGTTATGCCGCAATTCTGAATAAATTTTCAAATAGAATTGACGACATTTTATCACTGGCAACGAAAATATAACTCGGAATTGAGATATTCATTGAACATGCTAAACACTTTTAATCCATAAATTTTATAATGCTATTTTATTTCTATTCGCTAGAGCATTAAAAATGAAACAGATTAAATAATGTCGTTATTTGGCGACATGCCAAGAAAATATAGCTCAAAGGCAAATTTTCCAATTCACGATTCCAATTATTTTTGCATAACCTACACCCTTTACGTACGGTACCGTTGCGTTATCCAAAAATATAAATATATTACGAACAACTTTTTAAAAAAAAATTCGGGCTTCCGTTTTCCTAGTAAATTGCTATAGATATCTTGTTGATTTAGGCTATAATAATTAGGTCATTTTAAAAGCAACAAATGCACTTACTACAAACCTAAAATAGCTATCTATTTGCGTGTTTAAAAAGTTCTTTTGTTTGTGTTACAGATGCTGTGAGACAGTCGGTATTTTTTTTTATTGTTGCTAGTTTAGTTCAGTTGTTTGGTGAACTGGGTTACCTTTATGGTCATTATGTAAGATATCGAAAAGTGTTCATATTCATTGGAGGCACAATATTCATCGTGTCAGGTTCATAAATCAAAGATTTAATTAATGAATTTTATTTGATTTATATATTTGATAAGGGATTTTCATATTCTGTTGTAGGATTAGTCATGTTGATAGGAATGGTAATGTACATATCAATATTTAAATCCGAAGTTGGTTCAAAATTTAAACACAGTTCCGACCAATCGAGGTTCAATTATCAATATGGAGTCAGGTAGACGTTGTTTAACTTCAGACTTACCTACTTACCAAGTACGAAGGTTTAAAATAAGCCACAAATAATATAACTAAATTATGAAATTAAATTTGCCGACAGTTTCGTGTTATATGTTAGCGGCTTCGTTTGCGTCGAATTGTCAGGCACTTGTGCCGTGTTACTTTTTGTATGCCAAGACCAAAGTGTTCAAAGTGTTCATTTTATTCAACCCTCGCCTGTAATTTATCGAAATTATAATACAACAGCAACGAATCCAAGTAGGTGCAAATGATTTTCGTTTTTTAGCAACTAGGTAATGTTGTCGTAATATGTTTCACGCCGAGGTCTATGAGCCAATTTATTATTAACTTTGCTTCTCGGTGTGTAAATAAACCAAGTGTATAAGATTGACATTTCAACGTTATTTATTCATTTATACGTAAAACAGTAAATTTTAATGAAAAAACGGCTTAGATTGCATCTATATGATTTTTGAAAAATGGTAACACATACCTATTACCTAGCCTCCTACCTACTTCCCTACTTTCCCACCAATCTACCTAGCACCTACCTATCTTTCCTAATTACCTCTACTTCATTTCAGAAATAAGTACCATGATAAATATCTACAAAAATTTTAATTCATAAAATCTCCCTCTCTTTAACTTGATATTTTGTCTCGGTTTTACATTTTGTACACGTCACTAGTTTATCCATCTAAATAAGCACATTTTTTAATCTTGACTTCCAAACATTTATTTTCAGGTATGATATATCCATGTCAAAAACATAGCGACTTGTGTGTAGCTATGGATACTCTGTCTCATCATTCAGAACATTTATATCCTTCACAAAGAGAAGAAGTGGAGATAAATCACCATTATTATTCCGATTCGGATAGTCCAGTGAGAAATCTCATAGCTATACTTGTTTATTTTTAATAAAAATGAGAAAACTATGACCTGAATAATCGAATAAAATTATGAAAATGTTAATTCAAACGCTTCAAACTTCGAGAATAATGTGACCGAAAGGGGTAATAATTTATGGTGAATTTCGTTACATATGAACGAACATTTCCCTTCGGGATAAAGTGGAATTAAATTACTATATTTACTTTGTCGCAATACTATTACTTCCCTTTCTTTAAATAAAATTATATCAGAAGCTTTTACGCTCCGTAATTAAGTAAATCCATCATTAAATCAAAAATACAATAACGAGAAAATACCATTTATTTGTACTAAAAATTATTCATTTTACAGCCATACGCACCTGCGGATCAATTATCTCAATATGGTGACTATAGTTATCGCTACAGGGAATCAGAACGACCATCAACGTCAATGCAATCAGCCACAACTCAAACTGTGAGTACTATTTACGACCCTTATGCCATGAATGATGCAGAAACTGAAAGCAATGTAACTGATTACCAAACAAGAGAAGAATTCGTTTCATATGATATGAATAATGTACCGCTAACGTCTTCCAACGAAAAAATGAACACGTTGCGAAAATCTACATTGGTTTAATTTGAAATTATTCTTCCAATCTGTCCTAATTTTTTTAAACCATTTGCTCTTTTTGATATGATTTTTTAGATAGTTTTTTTTTACATGTCAGAGTATATATTTTTGTAGTTATACATACCTCGGAACCATTATTTACGAAATTGTACTCGTACAATATTAAAATGTCCAAATTGTATCATTGAATGTTTCATTTTATTTAGTTGTAATACGTGTAATTTTAAAGCGTTAATTTGTTGTTGTATAGATATTGCCATTATTTTGTAATAAAAAACAATTGTTTTCATTAGTAGTTAGATCTTTTCTTTGAAATCTCACTTTATTTTGTTCACATCACTACTTTTAAGTCAATAGTTAGCATTTCTTCAAGCAGCTAGTCGAAACTGCAAATAGGATTACTTCATGCAATCATCAATTATATGCACAAGAAACTATTTCATAAAGATACTCGGGAAGGAATGCTACCCAGTATCATTTATCGACTATGATGTTCACTTGAAAAATACTAAATTTCAAATGCAATAAAAATGTACAATCGTATTCCTATAGATTATAGAAGTTCTTTTTATTGCAAGCATACGAACAACTGTGAAGTATTTTACGAAAAATATGTGTTGAAAAAATACCATGGACGCTCAATCGTTACATGTGATTCCAATTAATATTTTGGAAATTGCTTTCAATAACTTTGGTTCGTTTTTTAAAAAATTGAAGTTAAAATGAAAAACTAGAGAAAAACATCAACTTTTCATCATTCTCATTTTACCTACAAAAAGTAAAATAGGCAACCATTACAGTTACAATGTAACAGTGGTAACGATAACGAAATCATGTTCCGGCAATGCATATTCTATTTTGATATTTGGCAACATTGTACTGTTCCACGCATGGTAAATTATTCGGATTGATACCGTCACATTTTTTTATTTTTTTTCGGCGTTTGTTTTTCAAATAAGTGGAATTGATATCATTACAAATAATTGAATCATTTTGGACTCTCGTTGCTTTTCAACTATACTGTTTCAATTCTAAACGTGATATGAATTTTTATGAATCATTGCACTAGAAATTGGTAAGTGAAAATATTCAAACATGGGTGAGTTGAGTGTTACTGATAACACAGAAAAGGAAAAATCAAAATCCAAAATTCCTGCACCTACTGTTGATCAAATAATTTCCGATCGGATAACCCAGGTAATAATCGTTCTACTATTGCATCAGTTGTTTAAATATATTTATTGTTTCGTTATATTACGTTTCCCGATGTAGTTGGCAAATCAATACTGGGCTCCGTATACAGCTGGAATGCATTTACCCTATAGCGCTGAAATTATTGAAAATGTCTATTTCAAGGAAATTGTACAGTCAAGGTGCGTTAATATTGTTTCCCTGTAGAGTCGTTTCACTTTACTTACGTTTCTTTTTTTCATTTATACACAGATTTTCAATCAGAAGAGTAATGATGTTGGAATTCAGTCAGTATTTAGAAAACTATCTGTGGCCGAATTATAAAACCAATGAATCGTCATTCGCTCACATGATGTCAATTGTTTGCATGTTGAATGAAAAATTTCGTGAACGCGTTCCTGCATGGGAAGTAAGTGAATTATAGAGGCGTTAGCAGATTGCATAGCATCCTTGATTAATCCCATCACATTATATCATTATTTTCATAGGCTTTGAAAAAAGATTCAGAACATTTCCCAGGATTTTTTAAACAAGTTCTCGAATCATGCATATCAGATGATCCAAAACAATCTCTTGTTGAAAATACCTTGTTAATAGTCTTTTTAACTCATAGTTTTAATAGTATGGAAGAAGAAATGATTCGAGACCAAGTGAAAAAATTGGTCTCACTTTCAATGTGGAGTTCGCTACAACAGGTAAATTTCATGTTTTATCAACTATTTTCCAAATTTTATTAATTGTTATGATGTACATAAAATATTTTGTAGACTCGTAGAGAACGCGAATTCAAGCATAATTCGAAATGGGAAAAATATTGGAAGTACATGCGAAAATTGGAAAATAAAGCTTCTCCTGAAGAGAAAAAGAAGTTAGAATGGGAGAAAACATTTTTGCATCGATTAATACTGAAATTTTTGAATATTTTGGAAAGTATACCTGAGGAAGGTTAGTCATTAGTATTCATATTTCGTATGTGATTGTTAATTACTTAGTTCTGTACAGTTATTAATCGTCAACATCTGTGATGTGTGTTCAGGTGACGTTCCTTCGGACAAAATTCATTACTGCGAACGATTTTTAGAACTAATGATTGATTTAGAAGCATTATTGGGTACCCGTAGATTTTTCAACACTGTTTTAGATGATTGTCATTTAGTGGTTCGTTGTAGATTAGCTGCTCTAACTAAACGACCAGATGGAAATTTGTTTGTTCAAGTGAGTTTTCATAGATATACTTCATTATATTTGTTAAATAGAAAGAAAAATTAGGTACAAAATTGAGAAAAAATTTATTTTACAAATTTTTAAAAATCGAATTCCCGTACAAATCAGATCACATAAATGCAACATTATTTTATCACAACGACTTTAGGCATTTCATATTTTTAAGTACATAAAACTATCACAATACTGCTAGAATACTGTTGAAATTAGAAGGGCAGTCATCATTGTACGATAAAAATTAAAAGAAAATGGCGTTAATGTGCTAACACAAACCAGTGGTCTTACTCAAAACTAAATTTCACATTTAAAAAATTATAAATTAACAATAGGTACAATATTTAAAATTTTGATTTTTAAAAATATTTATGAAAGGAAGGGAGATTATCGACTAGGCGATTATTTATGAAAATGTACACGCTTTGGCATGACCATATAAACATAAACTAGTCTTATTTCAAATAGTCATGATGAGTTACTCTCGCTCGGAGTATTTGAGAAATTACATAAGGCACTTCTTTTCATTGACAATCCACAAAAACACTATCTTTGGTTACTGAGTTATTAAAACTCTTCTCATTAATTTAATAACTGCTGATATTCATAGCCATCATTTCCTCTCCCCAATCGGTTGTTTCATCAGGAGCGCCAGGTCGACAACATGGTGATATGCATTTATCATGACAGCAAGCTCGTCGCAATAAAAAACGTACTTTTTTCGAATCAATGATCGCTACATAAAATATGGCGATTGCCTGTAGGAAATTTGTAAATACGTACACATAGAATAAGGCATTATGGGGAAATCTCGCCATTGTGTAGAAAAACCAATTTACGGCCATTATAATGAATATTTTCACGAACAGCTGAAAGCTGAAACAAAATGCTTAAATATTTCGTTGAAGTAAAAACAGATTGGAGAAAGGATTAATATTTACTTGTATTTTAGTTTGTGATGGATTCTTCCATAAGTGGACATTCGATTAATAACTTGTAACGTAGATAGACAGAAAAATACGTTGATTAAAATTAAAACTGCTATTGTGGTAAAAAATACTGCAACTCCGATTTCTCCTGAAAAGTTACTTTTCTTATAGAAACTGATTTTAAAATTGAAACATAACTTTAGAATACTTCTTTTTACCTATCGTAGATTCCGTAATTCTTTTTGATTCTTTTCTTAAACTAGTCGTGTCAAATATTAAATGAGAAAATTACGCTAAACTTGACATGCTTAGTGTTGATGTCCACACATAGCAAGAGTAATAACAATACTTCTTTCCATCAGTTATTCTTAAGAATACGTTTCGTGACCTGAAAAAGAATCGTCACATTATTTACTAGCGCTAATTGCCGATACATGATCAATAGTAATATAGATACCTGAAGGTTTTCCATATATAATATCCGAAACTGTTTAACCAAAAGAAAGAACATAATGTGCTGATATGTATGGCCGCGTCTATGAACAAAAAATATTATTGATAGAACAAATTTTTATGATGACTAATCATTTAAAAAAATACGCTTACCGACAGTTAAATAACTAATCTCACTATGGAATTCCACAAAAATATGGATAATATTTGCAACTTCGATGCAAATAAGACATAATGCAATTGTGGTAACTATGTTACCGATTAAATCACAAAGCTGCGGTAAAACGAAGTAGATCACCGCCACAGTTAATAAAAATATCACTGATAATATATGAAAAATTGGGTTTATAATCCGTTTCATCAATTTGCTCATGTCATTCCATGAAAATTCTGATTTTGGTACACATAACATTCCAATTTGTCCCTCGATTTTTGTATCATTAAAAACTACCTGAAAAACATACATTTTAGCTACGTTTTGAAGTATGTGTGATAAGTGTTTGATGTAACCCATGTGCATTACATACCTTATCAATGCAGTATTCCATTAGGGAGAAATCCCATTGATGTTTGTCAAATTCATTTTCTCTACACGATTCGCCTCCGTCTTCCTGATAAACTATGTGTCTCAGCTTTCCGTCTTTTAATAAAACCAAACTATCGCAAGTTGATGGCAGATCATCCACTCGCCATGGAGTGGTTGTTTTACATGTCAAAGTAGTAGTTATAAGTTTAATTTTTGGAGGTTCTTCAGGCTCACTTTCAAAACGAGCTACCCATGATTCTTCAGGATTAGTAATATTTTGACATACCGTATGTGTTACATTATCCAGAACATACTGATTAGCAGCACAACATTTATGAACTGTTACCACAGGAGTAACTGTTGGCGGTATCGATTCACAAATTAATAAAAAATATTGCACTACTGAAACAGTTATCAGAAGTGTATTTATTTTGAACATTTTCACTAACCATTATAACTCTTTAAGTATTTAATCCAAATTATATTGAAAAAAAGCCGCAAATTTAAATTTATTGATTCTTTCGGAACAGCTTGTTGATTCAATTGGAGTGTTTGTATGTGTTTTCATTGTTGCCGATACGAAAAACCACCGTAGTTACACGAATTCCTCGGTTATATTGTAATCAGGTTTTGCTCTGAAGCGAACCTACAGGCTGGTATTAGATACTACCATTGTGTTGGACAGGCGAACTTTAGTAGGCTATGGCTGTTACTGGGTTCATTCACCTTAAAATTCATTTTTTTTTCATTTTTCCCCCTCCAATGCATAATAATTTAAAAATTCAGTTTTGAATTTAAATTTTTGAATTCAGAATTCTTAAAAATATTTGTATTGTTCATAATTGCATTAATTCTTTATTTTTTGATATTCTATTCATCATTCGGAAATCATCGTTAAATAAAACAAAGGAATGAAAGATATAATTATTCAAATTATTCAACATTGTTTCAAATTCCTGAATTTTTTTTATTTTTCTACGGTTCAATATGCATCAGTATGATGTATTCATCAATTTACTTCACCATTTCAACATCAATTGCTATCAACTTTTGAATTCTTGAACAGTACTATTTAAATAGTACTGTTCAAAGTTTTCATCGGAATTTCAATAAATTCTGTCTCAGTAATACTAAGGTGATGATATCGATTACGATTCTCCTCTTCATTTTCCATATCAACAGCCGTAACCCAAGAATTAGGGAAACAATTCCATCCGCAAGGTTTCCGTTTTGCAATTATTTTCAAAACTTTGTTTCGAGTTGCAATGAGAGTGATAAAAATGAGAAAACCTTGCAGGCAATTTAAAATATCTGTCATCAGAATGCTGAAAACAAAATTCATGAATAATCTTATTTCAATTTTAAATTACGTTAGTTTATCTATGTAGTAATATTTTCGAAACTTACAGAGCAGTAAATAAAGGGAAAACTTCATTACATAATATTTCCAAAATCCAAGTCAGCCCCACAATTATGGATAATTTCGAATATAAACAGCATCTATTTAAAATTTCAGTATCAAATTAGTCGCATATCGTGAATTGAGCACAATGCCGGCAATGTTTATTAATAGGAAATCATTTACCTTGTTCTGAGAGCTTTTTTTCGATGAATATTTATGCGCGAATGGTGTGTAAGTCTTAGTCGTCGGCTGGTGTCGATGAAAAAGAAAAATGTTCCAAAAAGTAGTACAGCTATTGGTACGTGATAATACCACCACCTCGTTATATAATCTTGTTTTAGAAACATAGTTAATTAATATTACGTGTCTGCTCAAAGATGATGGAAAAGTGAATTATAAAACCAGTTTTCTTATCACTTTGTGAAGTATTTTATGTGTAAATAATTAATATTTGACGTACCCTCAAACCAACAATTATTATTGTTGAAATTTGGCTTCAGATGATTTCCCGGAAGTGATTGTATGAGTAGTATTAAGAAAAGCATCATTATCGGGATTCCATATCCGTACAATATAAGCATGAAATAAGTTCGAGAGTCTTCCAAGTTTTTTACTCTGTTGAAAAAAAAAATCGTGTTTATGATACAGAAGTACCTGTATGCCTTTTATATTATAATTGAATAGAAAAAAAAATCAAGAATATCGGGAAAATATTTTTGGTCTATTGTAAGTAAATAGCTGTTGCTTACATTGACGCTTTCCATATGTTGAAAGAAGATACACATAACCAACACCAAGCACAAAGTGAAAAAAAGTAGAAACTGTACGCTACAAAGGAAAAAAAGAAAGAAAATGAGCGATAAAACGCGAGAAAAAACAATTAAAAAGTTGGTATGCATGTAATATGTACGAGAAATTCAATATGTTTGGTTGTTCTAATTACCTATACCAGTTTGATTTACTTGTTTACCTTTAATAACGCATGACAGCGAATTATGGTGATGTAAGGTGTCGGTAATTAGGAACAGAACGGTGTAGTTGATCAGAAAATGTAAAATACATTTTCCTTGGAGGTCCCGCAGTTCTGGTAAAGCTAAATAAGCTACTATAACGATAAGCAAAAATACAATTGTAGCAATTTCTAATACAGCGAAAATTATTATTGGTACTACGCTTGGTGTTTCATCCTCTTCTTCTTCCTCTTCTTCGTCTGTTGATTCTTTTTCAACACACACTAAGGCGATTTCATGATACCCTGTTCCATTTTCAGGATCCATCACATTGATACAATACCTAAAATTTTGTGAAACTTAGAATAAAATTTAAATTGGTTATATTTGATGGTATACTTTTATTTTTTATTAATGGAATTAAAGAATGCTATTACGAAATATCATTAAATACCTGGCTGGTTCGATTTCCGTATCGCTATATATCAAGTGTTCGGTAGTCTGATTGATGAAAAACTGTTGATCGGGTAGATTTCTGTCCAATATCCATGGATAGCCATCGTTGCAAGTGAAATTCAACTTCTTATTATTATCACATGTATAATTTGATGAAATTGTCGCTTTGTCCGGACAACAAACGTTTAAACTTACGGTGGCGCGTACGATTACGGCCACGAATAACCATGTCGATAGTTGAGCCGTCATTTAACTGAGGTTAAACTTAAAATGAACCGGTAATTGAAATTGAAATGAAATTTTCGCGCGCGCAGCATGAATAAGAAAAATCATTATGGCTTTATGGTAGCATTTCCCAACTTGTTACGTATGGGTATTTTATTCTCCTTCTATTTATTAAACAATATACCTACATAGCACATTTTTACAAAAATAAACCTAGCTATGCGAATTTTTTTAAAACGAAAAATACGATAAGAGGTTTACTTCGTGTCAGGTGTCGTCGAAAAATCAAATAGATAAGAAAAATTAAACATAGCCAACTTATGGAATATTATTATACACTAATATATGTGCATAAATTCACCTGCTCGTACTCAACTTATAATTTTAAATTTATGGGTTTATTTTTTTTCGTAGCTTTTAGAAATGTTGAAATTTTACGCCAAATTTGAAATTAACGATGTATCGGGTGATCCGTTAACAGATCACGATATGATGCAGCTTCATTATTCCAGGATTGTCTCTTTAAAAGTAATTGTTCAAGTTTGGAAATACCAATACATACAATTTTTACCTAAGAAATCATAATTTACGGGCGTGTTTTTTCATTTCTTCAATATGAATATTTTCAGTATGCTGTGTTTGCTAAATTCCCAGAACTGCGAAAATTTGCTTTAGCAACTGTTGCCAATACTGATACCAGAGATGCACTCATGGAGCATTTCCAAGCTTTGAGGTTGATTTTATAGAATCACAAAGTGATTTTATATTTACTTGCACATTTAGAATAAGAAATATAAAGTTTAACCAAGAAATGTTATAATTTTAGCGAAGAGAAATTGCAAGAGATTGCTATATATTTGAATTTAATACCACCTGCCGAAAGAAGAAAAATTGAAAATTGGTTTAGATTAGACTCGACATTTCTATTGGAGCTTTTGGTGAATCAAAATCAGTTTAGATTTATTGAAATTGTACGAATATATTTTCAACTGAATATGCTTCATTGTAGGTATCAAGACATGAACGAAGGCCCTCGCAATTAGAAGCTCTCAATTCTATGCCCCTGTATCCCACTGAAGATATCATCTGGAATGAGAATATAGTCCCTACCGAGTATTTTTCTGGAGATGGATGTCTAGCTTTGCCAAAATTGAATTTACAATTTTTAACGTTGCATGATTACTTGTTAAGGAATTTTAACTTGTTTCGATTGGAATCGACATGTGAGTTATTTTTTACCATTTGTATTCACCTGCTTATTTTGGTATGAAATCGAATGAATTTATTTTGAATTTCATTTGTTTGTGTATTGCTTTATTTTAGATGAAATTCGACAAGATATAGAGTATTCGTTGATGAGATTAACACCTTGGTAAGTATCTCCTACCTATTGCCTATATTCAAAAATCAAGTTTTAAATATTGATAGAAGTAAGATTTTTTAAAAATGTGATAAAGTTAGTATTGTATTGGTTGGTGCGTGATGAATTTGTATTTGTTTTTCCTCTGAATAGGAAAGCTGAAGATGGAGGCGCATATTTCGGCACTCGAACAAGAATGGCCCAACCCATACTCAATTTCACGGTCGTTGAAGTGATGAAACCGAAAATCGGTATCGTAATCTAACATTTTTGAGCTAGTTCTTTGAAAAATGATTTCATCGGATGTTATTTTATTTTTAATTCGAAGGTGAAAAACAACCGGCTCGAGTTAAAGCGGATGTAACTCTACAACTGAATCTGAAACCATCGATAAAAGCCGAATGGGAAGGTTTACGTAAACACGACGTATGTTTTTTATTGACGGTGAAGCCTCCACTTCCCATAGGTATTATTAAATTTATTTGGAAATTAAATATACTTTCAGGGAAATTGAGAATTAATTTTCTTTTGTTTATTAGGCACCCCTTTGACCTATAATAAAGCATTTTTGGAGCAAACTGGTCTTACTTATGTGAGAGGATGTGAAGTCGAAGGTATGCTGGATCAAAATGGTAGAGTTATTGAAGACGGTCCTGATCCTAGACCAGAAATTCCTGGAGATACTCGCACTTACCGATTACTTTTAGACCAGAATCAGTATCGTATTGATATGGATAGCGTTTCCGAAGGAAATGAAGTTAGTGATTTATTTTCTGTAATATTTCATATAAAAAAACCGTCATTTCAAACATACTTCAAATTTTTTTAGGATGTGTACGAAACATTCAATGTGATAATGCGAAGAGCGCCGAAAGAAAATAATTTCAAGGCTGTCTTGGAAACTATCAGAACTTTAATGAATACTGAGTGTGTAGTACCAGACTGGATACATGATATTATTTTAGGTTATGGAGATCCTAGCTCCGCGCATTATAGCCAGTAGGTTTCATTTTGGAAAATTACTTATAATATGTTTATTATACGGTAAAAATAATTTTAAAACTTTTTTCTAAAGAATGCCAAATGAAATACCAACTTTAGACTTTAACGATACGTTTTTGGATATGGATCACTTGAGGAATAGTTTTCCAGATTACCAAATAGGAGTCAAAACAAATGATCCTAGGAAACTAGTCCCTCCATTCAGGTAAATAAATAATTTTTCAATTTTATAATTTTAAGAAAACGATGATTGAAGTATAAACTAATTAATGGAAACGAATCAGGATTACATTCAACCAAGCAGTTCTTAAGAAGAAAAAAGAAGCCGGAGAAGATATCAATGAAGAAGAACTAAATAAGAAAGCAGTTACTGTTGAACCGTATATTATTCCTAGTCGAGGACCTTATCATTTTAACGAACCGAAAAAGTAAATAATTATTTTGCTCAATTAACGAATGCTTCGGTAGTTACGTATTTAAAAAGTTGCCTCTTGTTTCAGGAATACCGTACCTTTCACAGCCACTCAAGTTGAAGCAATTCGTTCTGGTATGCAACCTGGTCTAACCATAGTGGTCGGTCCTCCCGGTACGGGTAAAACCGACGTGGCTGTACAAATAATTTCAAACATCTATCATAATTTTCCAAATCAAAGAACATTAATTGTGACTCATTCGAATCAAGCTCTGAATCAGTTATTTGAAAAAATCATGATGTTAGATATCGATGAAAGACATTTGTTACGTTTGGGTCATGGTGAAGAGGCTTTAGAAACAGAGAAAGATTTCAGCCGGTGTGTGAACAGTTTTTAAATACTTTATTTATGTCAGTTCTATTTTATGCAAGGTACTATATCTGCTTCTATATAGATATGGACGAGTCAACTACGTTTTATCGAAACGATTAGAGCTACTCAATGAAGTAAAAAGACTTCAGCATAGTTTAGACGTACCTGGAGAGGATATGCATACGTGTGAGACCGCCGGACACTTTTTCCTATATCAAGTACTCGCTCGGTTGGAAAAATTCTTATCGGTTGCAAAACCACAAAATGAATTGGTAATAACCAACTTTTGTTCATTAATATTGTATAATAATGATACTTATTAAATTTTATTAATTTTTGTTATAACGATTAATGTCCAACTACCTACTTACGTATTTAATTTTTAATTAATTTATAGATTGTCCCAGTAGACGTAATACAACGCGAGTTCCCATTCCACTGTTTCTTCGATGATGCTCCCAAACCATTATTTAAAGGTAAAAGCTACGAAGAAGATTTGGAAATCGCCGAAGGTTGTTTTAGGTAAATAATCAATATCTTTACCACGAACGCTTCCGATTTGAAAAATGATGACATTATTTCATATTTTTGTAGATATTTAGAAAAAATATTTACTCAGTTGGAAGAATTTCGAGCATTTGAATTACTCCGTAGTGGTCTCGATAGATCCAAGTATTTACTAGTAAAAGAGGCTAAAATTATAGCCATGACTTGTACTCACGCAGCTCTAAAAAGACAAGATCTAGTTGATTTGGGTAAAAATTCAATTTAGTATTTTTTATATTGAAAGAACATACGAGAACACAATGCATCTGTTTACGTAAAAATGGTATAAGACATTTTCATATCATATTTTTCCATATTTAGGTTTTAAATACGACAACATTCTAATGGAAGAAGCAGCTCAAATTCTTGAAATTGAAACATTTATTCCGCTTTTACTTCAAAATCCCGAAGACGGTTATAATCGTTTGAAACGTTGGATAATGATCGGAGATCATCATCAATTACCTCCAGTTATTAAAAATATGGCTTTTCAAAAGTATTCTAATATGGAACAGTCTCTATTTACGAGGATTGTTCGTTTAGGAGTTCCTACTATAGATTTAGATTGTCAGGGTCGTGCCCGATCAAGGTATATCATCATCGTAACAATATTCTTTGAAGAAAAAAAATAATTGAGTTGGAAATTTTTAAAACGAAGTTGCATGTTTCTCTTACAGTATATGCAATTTGTATAATTGGAGATATAAGAAATTGGGCAATCTGAGTCATGTTGAAAGAATGCCCGAATATCAATTGGCCAACCCAGGATTCCAGTTCGAGTTCCAATTAATTAACGTAGATGATTTCGAAGGAGCTGGTGAGACTGAACCGAAACCTTTCTTTTATCAGGTAGCTAATTATGTAAAATAAAACAAAATTCAATCAACTTTCCTCTAAAAAATTAGAAAATAATTTCTAAACTATTCATTTGTTATCAGAAATGAATCGTATTTAATGCTTGATATTACTTTTGTTAATTGTATAGAATTTGGCCGAAGCCGAGTTTTGTGTGGCTCTTTTTATGTATATGCGTTTGATTGGTTATCCTGCCCAAAAAATCTCCATCTTAACCACTTACAACGGTCAGAAACAAATGATACGTGAAATTATACAGCAACGTTGTGGTTCAAATCCGCTTATAGGACAACCGCATAAGGTAAATAATTGACAATCATGACTTAATGCTACATTATTCAAATTATTTTTTCATGGGAAATTTTTTCAATCGTTTCAGATTACAACTGTGGATAAATTTCAAGGTCAACAAAATGACTACATCATATTATCGTTGGTACGAACGAAAGCTGTTGGTCATTTAAGAGATATTAGAAGATTGGTTGTAGCGATGTCAAGAGCTCGTCTAGGATTATACATTTTTGGAAGAATCTCCTTGTTTAAAAATTGTTTCGAATTAACCCCCGCCTTTAACCAAGTGATTACTATATCCATTTAAGTAGTTTTGATACGAAAACATATCATTTTATCGATGAAATGAATGTATTGTTTTAGTTAATGCTGAGGCCACCAAAATTACATATTCATCCGGAAGAAACATACCCTGGCCAACGACCGCTAAACGTACCGTTCCCTAACTCACCTTACATTATTGAAGATATGACTCAAATGTCATTTTTCGTTTATGATTTTTACATGAAAAAAGTGCAAACTTTAAAACAAACTTATTACGTGAGTTGAATTGAGGTTTTTCGTATGACTGGTTCGTTTTATTTTTAGAATATTCGATTAATTTAATCATTTTATTGAACAACAGGAACAATTCCCTAAACCTGGAACGATTACTGCGTCTGCTCCTGAGCATAATATTCCCATACATCCGGGAGGCGATAAGGATTCAGATAGCGAAGATGAAGAAGAAGTGGTCCAAGTGGTACTAATTTTTTGACTTATCTTAGTGACAATCATTATTCCATTATTATTTATTTACTTTATTTATTCATTGTGGTATTTTAACGTGTAGGATAATACTGGTCCGCTAGAAGATTCTGAAATGGATGATCAAACGGAAACAGTTGAAGATTCCGAAAATAATGTACCTCCAAATGAAGTGGAAGATAGCATAATGGAAGATAGAACGGGTCAACCTCCGGTTGTCGTATCACAAGATCAAGATTCGGAATGATTATAATTGAATTGTATTTATTTTATGAATATTACATGATTGTAAATAAATAATTTTTTTTACTTAAATGATATTTGCGTAAATTTGTACAATTTACATTGAAAATAACTTTGTAGTGACTATTTTTACAAAATAACAACGGCCGATTCATCGAGAATATTTTTATCATTGTCGATTTTATTCGTGGTGTATTTTGCTTCGGGGCTTTTTGGAAGGGTTTCATTATCGGTAATTTCTTCTTCTGTTTCAGAATCTTTGGCGGTTCTCCACTTATCCGGCAATATTTTCGTGTTGGCGAAATATTTGTTCAAAATTGCTCGGAAAACCCGTTTTCGGAATATTACAAGAATCAAAAACACGGGTATTCCTTCGCCGAAAATTGACGAAAGCAAAGAATATTCACTATGGAAAGTGTTACGATTAGAAGGGATTCATTAATACGTAATCCTAATCCTGTAATTATAAACTTACATAATCTTAAACACGAAGTTATTTTCGAATTCTACAGCAAGTCTTATCAAATTCAGCATTATGACTAAAGCCCAGGGCATGCCCATCACGAAAAATAACTTTGAATTCATAAATAATCTGTAAAAATCACGTAAATTGTAAAACAGTGTATCAAATATTAGTGCATAGATAGGCATCTACCAATGTATATCGAGATTATACACACGTTCGATAGGACTGATACTTTACCTATATTTTAATATTTTCAATTTCAATTTTCTACTCTGCGATTGGATTGAATGTAAACTCCAAATATTTACTTGAGAATGAATGAACATGTATACATTCGATAATATTAAGCATAGCATTGGAATAGAAATGTAAGCTGATACGACTTTTTCTATTCATTTTTACATGCAAAAAAAAAATTGCAAACCAAATAAATCAAATTGATATGTTATTTACCAGCTACATATACCTAACAATGTTATTTTTACACGAATTAAAAACTTGAAAAACACTTACGATGTTCATAACACTCGAGAACAAATGTGAAATCAGCGATGTGTTCCACGTGTACATAAACCCAAACAAAAAATATCAAACCTAAGGGTAAACCGAATCCAAAAATTTTATAACGCCTCAATGATGTTACTTCATTCTCAATATGGTAATTCCTGCTCAAGAATAATCAATTTGAAATTACAATAAATTCTTAAAGGATCTAAGAGTTAAAGAATTTCAATATTTACATGGTTGTTCTCCAAATGTGGTAGCTAGTCACTGTGGACCAAGACAACGCAGACAATACTGAATAAACTATTAAATACACTGAAAAGTCAAAGAAAAGAAATATAATATCGAGGTATAACGAAAATTTTGAATGCCTAATCATCAAATCTCCAACTTACTATTGGTAAGACACAAGTTTGGAAATAACCCTTCTTTAAAGATCTGCATGTAGGAAACCTTTGCATGCGCTATACCAGCCACTAAACAAAAGTAAAAATAACAAGTACCGAGTGAATCTCGTAAATTTGGTTGCATGTAATATATTGCAGCAGTCGCCAAGAGAAGTAGAGATGAGGTGAAATTTAATACAATGGACAACAAGAGGAATATTCTGAGAGCTGTGGCCAAGCGTGTGTATGCGCTTCCACTACCCAAATCCGTATCTTTGTACCATATTTTGTTTGACCCGCAAACAACAGCTACGTCATTCGTGTCATTGGAGTACGGGGCTAGATAATCGCCTGTGCAGAAACTGTAAAAATATTCATAGCATCAGCGCAATACATATTTATGATGCACTTATGTTGTATATGTATATTAAAATTTTGTTTCAATGCGTATTGGTAGTAAGATAGAGATGCCTATATAAACATTGATTGTGGTACCTTTAATTAATAAATTTTTATTGACAGCCTAAAAATTTCGTCTAGGTACCGTATCTATAGAGAAATTTCAATTTTTGAGACTAATTGTTTCTGTGCCTTCTTTCATTGCCCTCAGTAATATACTAAGATATACTTACTGCGGCTGATAGACATGAAATCCTATATGGTATGCATCCAAATAATTTCTTCGTTCATTGTTAGTCTCCGTTGAAATCGAAAATGAGAAGAAATCGTCTGCTGATGGATTTAACAGCATGGTATAATCGTTTTCGTTTTCACAAGTAATACTTAGGTTGTTTCCATCATAGCACACATATTTATTTTTTATGATACTATTTGGACAACAGTGATGTGGCGTAGTTTTAACTTGTGAAATAAAAGTGCTGCAGAAGAGTATTAATAATTTAAACGCGAACATTTTTTTGTTGCAAACAACACGAATTTTTCATAAGTTATGTCACTGGTCACACAACTGCACTTTATAAATTAAAACAAAGTTTTCTTGAAACCAATAAGAGATAATTGCAGATATTAATCCATTAGGGGGCGTGAAATATAGATAGATAGCCCATTTATAATGGGCATAGTATGTTACTGATTTGACTTGATAAAAAGCGCTATTTTAAAAACTGATACCGCTTGTAAATTGGCGGATAAAGATTACGCTTTGGTAGTGTTAATCTACGAATAATTATTTACAATTTCTATGTGAAGTGAAGCACCAACTTAAAAGAAAATAATTTTTAACTATCTTTCAGAGAAGTGAATCAATTTAATTCTCGGTATTCAAATCTCAAAGTCCAGTTTTAGAAAACTGCGCAAAAATTTTTATAAAATTTTGAAAACTGAATCATCGCAATTGAAAATTATAGCATAATAAGTATACTATAATGACGGTCCATGCACAAAACGTATCATCTATTAAAAGGGAATACCAAAGCGTGAGATGAAGTAATTCAAGCGGATGCGTCACAAGATATCTTATCTAAAATGTTATTATAATTGGGAATATACAAACATAACTTTCATTTTCCAAATCGATGAAACCATTGATCACTGCTTCTAGTTTAATTATCAAGCACTAGCTAAAGTCGAACATTCGAGAAATTTTTATAGAAAATTTGACTATAATAAAAACATATTATGGGTAACAGTTTATTAGCCTTTTTCCAGCTGCAACAAATAAATATTTTACTAAGCAACAAATCACTATTAAACTAACACAGCCATGAAATACATCACAATAGCGACAATATAAGGAGCAAAATAAACCGACACGCCGTACTTCCATATCACAACTGAATCTTTAACTTGGAATGCCAAACCCCAATATGAAAATTGAAACATTTTAGCATTCCATAACAAGAAATTTTTCTGTAAACAGTAAGCAGATATTAATTATAAATAACAGGATGTCAATAAACTTGTACTTGAGAACAAAAATATTTACCAATTTGTTTTTATCATGTTTAATTACTCGTTTCATAAAAGTATCTTCAATAAATAGGTACAAAGGAACGGAAAATAAACTGAAATAATATCCTGCGTGAATGCCATGCCAGAAACTTGAAATGAAGAAAGTTATCAATGTTCTAAAACATGGTAATATCATTTAGGCAATTATTATTATGTACATAATACTACAACAGTATTTCCTATTGTGTAGGAGTTAACCTCAATAAAACAGTTTAAGTGTTGGCTCATTGAATTGGGCTAGTAGTATCTAATCATTATATGTAAGCTGCAGAGTATAATATGAAGAGTACAGGGAAAGAACCAGGTAAGTCACTTTTTTTTCTTCAAAAATCAGATAATCATATACTCTGATTAGAGTGGCACTCATTTACATAGGAAAATTTTTTTCATTTTTTTGGCAGTACTGGGCTGAATTTTGTACAGTTATGTCTAAGATAGGACGCTGCAAAATGTTTGCCAAATTCGTTAATATTAACATGCGCCAACAGAGCGTCAAAGTTTCAGGTTGTAAATAAATGCCTCTAAAATCAGTTTTTTGCATCTATCTCCTTATATATTAATTTTATCACAAACATGAACCAGAAACCTTTTATTCTACATTAAATTCTCTATAAAATGAGTAACTAAACTTCTTGATAACCTCAGGGGGGGAGGGGTGGACTTATGGTCTATCAGATGTATTAGTGGGTAACATAGTAATTCATACAAAAATGTAATAAATGTATTTAATTCAAAAATTCAGCTTGTCGAGTATTATTTCACACCACCCTTCCCATAAATTACGCACTTTTCATTCCTTCCCCCAGGATAGGCCTCACTTAAATAAAAATAATTTTTTTCGTTTTTTTTTTTTTTTTTTTTTTCGAAAACCCGGGGGTGAATTTTTTTTTTTTTCCATTTGACGATTTCATTTTGAATTTTTTTTTTGTCCCTTTTTGTTTTTCATAAATACATTTGTCGTTTTTTTTTTTTTTTTTTGCCTCTTT
>FIZR01020575.1:0-18680 GCA_900060175.1 Ferrisia virgata | reverse complement strand
AATTTTGATACAGTTATTCAAACTTTTTCACAAATAAAAGCCTGTAAAGCTAGAATGTAGTTACCTATGATTTTAATTTTATAATAATTTAGGTAATCCAGTTTTATAATAATTCTGAACCTAGACTTGTTTTTTATTTTGAATTAAAAACCGTTTTATGCTCTTAAATTTTTTTCATGGAGGGAGGCCCGAATCTTTTTCCCCTGGGGCCCGGATTTCCTCTGCACGGCCCTGGTAGGTAGGTAGGTAGATAGGTACCTATACCACACAGTAACACGTAAAAACTCAAAAAAAGAAGGGGGAAAAAAAGGTAAAGAAAAATCCTAGAAGCGCGACCGAGCAAACGAGTGAGAGTGAGTAGAGAGATACGTATAAAAACGCATATTACGTCGTTGACGATATTTTCGCTTCCTCGTGAAAGGCACCACTGCTCGGAGCGGCGCGTACTTGTGCTTCAATAAAGCCGCTATGTCTATATTCTATGCGTAAATATATCGATCAGCTAGCGAAAAAAGAACACGTGACGTCAATTTCATTTATGAATGATCTATCGCCGAGGGGTTACTAAAAACGAGAAATGCACGCTTTGGGAAATGTCCGCTCAGCTCCAGCAGCTCGCAACTTCACCTTCGCCGAAATGCTTTCGTTCGCCTAAGCTTTCGTGTATTTTAATTTCGAATTCGCTGCGCTGTGCTGTGCGGCTCGGAGCGGAGTGCCGTATTTCGTTAATGTTTTATTCGCAAAGTACTACTACTACTACGTCGAGTACAGCGAAGCGGGGCTCGCGGTGTTCGCGTTTAGGGTGCTTTTTATATTTATTTTCCAGTATTAAGGCGTCATGTTGAAATGGATCGAGTTCGGTGTGCGTGTATACGTTTTTTTTTCTCCTTCCTCTCTAAAGCTCGGATTTGGATTTTTTTTTATATTCATTTTGGTAACCGTTATACTATTTGGTATTTGGAAAATTTTTTCCTCCATATTGATACGATAGAGCCCGCAACATCGTGGTGTAGCTTTTCGAAAAGGTCATCTATTTGACCCCCTCTTCCCTCATCTCCGCATGACGTCTTCGTGTAACTAATACGATCTAAATGATGAACTAAAGTTTCAAGGGTGAGAGATATTTTTGGTACAGCGATTCGCGCATCGTTTTATTGTAATCTTATTTTCAGTCAAAATTCGTTCAAGTCCGTCGATGCATTCGTCCTTTGGGGTAATGCTGGCGAAAATTCATGGTTGATAAAAGGGCAGTGATATGATCATGTCATCTTGGTGGAACGAAAATCAAATCGGATGTAAAAATGGGATGGATTTTATTCACGATGGAATGAAAAGGTGACTAAAAATACGCTATAATGACGATAAAATCTCATCGCTTTTGTCATACGAGCTCAGTGAACTGTCTTTGATCACTTGATGGAGCATTAGTGCTCCTTTCAATAGTTTGAGAATTTCATCGACATTAAAATTAAAAATAAATAAATAAATAAATAGTCATAATTTCGCAATACTTTTTTTTAATAATATTTTGTTATTGACATAGGTGAAGATTGGTAAAAAAATCCTTGGGGAGGGGGGGGGGAAGCTTAAACCCTGTACCTAAATTTCTGAAAAAAAACCGTGTTTCACTGTCGACGGAAAAAGTATAGCCCGAGAAAGCAGAGGAGCAAAAATTTACGAAATACCGAATTCAAAAAAGTCCAAAAATGTGCATTTAAGGGCTTTTTAGACCTCTAAAAATGACATTGGAACGTTTTTAATCGCGCAAATTATCACTTATTAAATTTTCTTAAATTTTCTTAGAAATATTGCGGGGTGGGGGGGGCTCGATATTTGAGGGGGCTTCAGTACTCCTATCCCCTCCCCCACATCTCTGCCTATGGTTATTGATCTGATACGTAGATTTGATGAATGTTATAAATATCGAGTTAAGCAGTCAGTACGCTAAATTTTGTATAAATTGTTTGAATAAAATAAGAACTAAAAAAAAATACATTTTCAAAACTACACTAAAAATTGAGGTATTGAAACTTGACCCCCCCCCCCAACCTCTCCACTACTTATTCAATACCCCTCCATAAGCCCATCTTTAGGATGGAACTCGAACAGGGCTTTTGTACGTTTATTCAGGACCAGTGAAAAGTCGATTATTGGACATGAAGTACAGTTTTGAGTTGAAATGCTCCAATACGAAATTTCAACCTCTGAAATTCTTCAGGAGGATTCTATGGCTTTGCAAGTGAGCTCATTTTTAGGACAGAAAACATGATTTTTCGTTCAAGGAAGGCAAAAATTGAATTTTTTTAAACTCTCCATGAAAAAAATACGATTCTTGAAACGCTAAATTTCGCTAAATAGTTCATTTGATGATCAAAGACTCGCTAACGGTACCAAATTTTGGTTAAAAGAGACGAAATCGTGTTTTTTTTTTCAAATATCATAAATTAATTTTCTCCATTCTACTCGAAAACAGCGCATTGTAGGAAAAATTTTCATAGAAGCAAATTTGTAGAAAATTAAATTTTCAATCGATAATGTATCTTTAATTTTTTTCTAGGATCAAAGATTGGCGAGATGGTGAAAAATTTTTACACATTCGAATAGATAAGAGAAATAATTTAAAAATCCAGCATCAATCGTAAAATTCGTATCAACCTTGAAATACAAAAATCTCGTTTATATCGCGAACCGTCAACCCTAGAAAAAATTTTCGGGCACATAATCGATTGTAAATTTTATTCTCTACAACTTTGCTTCCGTGTAAATTTTTTCTAGGACGCACCGTTTTCGAGTAAAAATGGATAAATGTGTTTTTCACATTCGCAACAAACAAATTAAAAATTTGTCCACAAAAACAAACTATTCAACGAGTTTCAGCACCTGAAATGAGGAAGTGGGGTGGAGGGCTGATCAAAAAATAACTTTTCCATTATCGTAAATGAAAAATTTCCATTTTGGACAGCCATAGAGTCTCCCCCTTGAGGTATCTAGAAAGTAAAATTCAATATGGGGTCATTTCAACTCATTTTTTTATAAAGTATGCGTTGAAAAGTTAGCCAAATGGAAAGTATGTTTTTTTTTTCACTCCGCCCTTAGGTTCGCTTAGTCTTAAGTCATGGACCTGTCTGTTTACTTGACCATCCGCTCGTTTTTTTCAGCCAGTTCGCAATTAGTTTTAGCGTCATTTTCACCAACTTTTTCTCAAAAATAAAAAAATAAAAAAAAAACATGAAAAATTAAATTCTACAATGTAGGAGCTTATTGTGCTACATTTTGTGAAGTTCATCCGTAAAGAAGTGAACAGACAGAGAGCCAGCTTCATTTATGTATTCAGCTTACGAGTAAGAATTCAATTTCGTAATAATATCAGCCAGCTCGATGATTCTAAAATGGGAAAAAAATGATCAAATAGCGAGAACATATTATTTTTTTAAAAATACGTATATGACTGTACGAATTTTATACGTAACACAACGTAACGATCGACCAACTACAGCATTTTTTCTTCATTAGATAACGAAAATACACGTACGTAAACATACGATTCGTCGAAAAAAACACAGTCATTGCAATTTTTTTTTTATCGATTGGTACTCTATATGTAAATCGTGCATAGCAATAAATCACGAATATTTTTCCAATAAGTCATAGACGCGGCTCGTGTAGGTAAAAAGAACACCAGACGCGTGATAATTTTCCAACCCCTCGATTTTTATTTAAAGAATGCTCTAATTTTGCAAGTGTACCAATGTACGCCCTTATATATATATGTGTATATGCCGCTGGCAGATGTTTATTCTTTACTTGTATACGCTGCACTCTCTTGGGAATTTAATATTTTATACATAATCCTTTCGTTATTTTTCAAGAGTCATATGGCCGTTCGATCAACGCACACTTCAAGGAGTAATATTTATTTTACAAAAATGTACGATTAATGGACATCACACGTATGTGGCACGAAACGCCCGCGGTTTTCCATCATAATAATAAATACAGAAGCTTGCACACGTATCATATATGTATATAGGTATATATGTATACGAGTGCACAGTACATGGCTGATTTGACCGAATTCGCAAAATACTACAGACCCTGGTAGGTATCTCGTATGTATTATAACGAATAAGAGAGACAGATGAAAAAAAAAAAAAAAAGAAAAAAGCAGCACACACACAAACCAAAACAAACACGCGTATCGAGTAAGTAAGTATACTGAAATACTAACGAACCAGGTGTGATAAACTAGGTCAGACTGAAATTTATCACTTCCAGATGTCCCAAATTGCTTACCAGCAGAGAGCTTATCACATACCGAAAGTCTTCTTTTCAGCCCTAAAGCTACCGATCGACTAATACTCGTATGGATAGACGAAAAAACTCATCCCGACATGATTCCCATGCTAGATACTATTTCATCTACGTCGTGAAGATACTCTTTTGAAAATCATTACGTGCCTAATAACTTCTAGATTTGAAATAGTTTACACGGTTTTCAAATTCGGTTAAATTATTTTTCCAGGTTCGCCATTTAAACGAAATATTAATTTTGATTTTTCAATTTTGAACCATAAGCGTTTTGTAGATTCAAGAGTAGCTCCTGCATTTTGGCGAAATGGCCATACAAACAGAAGTTATCGATTCGAAAAGTGGTTATGGTAAACGACGCTAGACCGGTTTAGGTTCTTTTTTTTTTATTTTTATAAATAAGCATAAAATATTCCGGTGATCAGTGTTTTTATTTATTTGAAACCACGCTATCGACCTCGTCGCTGGAAATGTTTCCGGTGAGAAATCTTACAAAGCTACGATCATCTTTGGTATACGCATAAGAGGAACTTTATACTGATGCTGAGCTGAACACGTAATCGGCATAATGATAATTACTAGTTCATTTGTGTTAATTGGACGGTTTTCAGTTTTGAAAGTTTTTATGTTTGAAAAATGAAAATTTAAATTCAATAGCCTTATACGAGATGCGTCATTTAGTTTGGTAAACACATAAAAAAAAAGATATCGTCATTTAATACCATTCTGAAATGAGGTCAGATCCGTTCTGAAATAACTGACAAGCTCTTGATAGAAAATTTAAAAATTATAACACACCAAAATCAGATACATCTTTCGGCTTAAGAGGCATTTTTTCAATTCAAAAATGTTTTAAATCCAGCTAAAATAAGAACTGCGAAGATATTACAGCTTTAGAAAATTTTTCTCTTCAGCCTGATTTCCTATGTCTTGTCAATGAAAACCAGGCTATTGCCGTCTATCGAGCTACGGAGGATGAGAAGAGGAGTATCAACAATATTCGTACTGAGGTTTTAGTAGACCATTAAGACCATCTTTGACGATGTCAGATACTTGCTTCAATTTTAATTTTTTTCAACCGAAACTAAAAACCACTTGTTCAACTCGATACCGATCAAAATCAATCAAATTTAAACAGTAGGCTTACATTGACAGCAGATTTGATATTTTTAAGTGGGGATGACCTAGGACCAAAATTCAGTAACGTTCAAATTCGGAAGAGGGGATGCTAAGAGGTAAAAATCGCCAAAATTGTTCGTTTTTCAGCTAATCAATAGAGAATTTAAAGTTGCATTATACATCCAAAAATCAACTTCCTAGGTCAATTAGGAGAGGATATATGGAAAAATTTCCCCCCTTTTTGACTTCGAAAAAAAAAACATTTCTCGCATATCTTCCTTTCAGAATTGAGCTGCGAGGTTGGAATTTGGTAAGTAAATTCAGTGGAGGTCCTAGATGCGTTTTTTCCCCTGAGTTTACACTCTTTTGCCTGATTGCACACCCTCGTATACCAAAGAAAATAGTTTTCTGCTCAATTTTCCCAATTTTTTTGTTTTTCCTTCCCATATCTCCCCTCTAAATTGGGGTAAGGGTTTCAAATTTAATACGTAGATTCATATGTTCCTTTCCGGAAGGGAGGAGAGGGGGCCCAGCTATTAAACGTAATATCAAAAAAATAAAAATAAAAATAAAAAAATGAAAATTTTGAATTTTTGGGAAACAATGAATTTCAATTTTAAACAATTCTCAACACATGAGACTTACAACAACAGGGTGGAGCAAAAAAATCAGACCTGTGATTTTGACCATTTTCACCGAGGATACTAATTTTGAGCGGCTAAAGCATCGTACAAAATTTAAGCCCAATATCTCGAAGGGGACCACGCTAAGGGGCCCTTAAAAAGGTAATTTTTGAAAAAATTTCGAAAAAATAAAATTTTTCTCCACTTTGGTTTATTTAACTCTTCTCGAAACTTTCCACGGTGTACCTAAAAGGTGCATTTTGAGTTTTTACATCGTCCTGACGTCGTAAGCAGCTCGATTGAAAACCACTTTTAGGGTTTAAAACGTGCTTGGAAAGTTCGCAAATCGTGAAAATCAAATTTTCAACAGGGAAGAGCACGTTCTAGGATGATTTTGGTGAAAATTTGATAGTTGGAAACAGCGGTGTCAAAACCCCGTCAAATTCACAATTTCAGCTTCCGAAGTCGATTTTTCGATTTTTTACGAATTTTCAAATATTTTTGCCAGAGGTACGAGCAACGGAAGTAACATTTTGCACATAAATTTCAGACAAATCTTTGAAAATTCGTAAAAAAAATCGAAAAATTTACTTGAAAAGCTGAAATTTTAGATTTGAAGGGGTTTTATCACGCTCTTTCCAACCATCCAGTTTTCATCGAAATTGGAGCATTGCAGTGCGTGCGTTTCCTATATTTAAAATTTGATTTTCACGATTTGTGAACCTTCGAAGTGCATTTTGAACCCGAAAAGTGTAACGCAATCGAGCCCATAATGGGTAAGGAAGACACAGAAACTCAAAATGCACCTTTTTCATAAACCGTGCGTAAGCCAAAATTGAGAAAAATTTAATATTTTTAGAAAACTGCCTACTTTTAGGACTATCAGCATCGCCTCATATGAGATATCGAGCTCAAATTGTGTACGGTGCCTTCTCTTCTGAAAATTAATATCTTCAGGGCAAATGGCTGCTAAAATTCGAGATATGTTTCTCCCTCCCCCCTCTCTCTCCCGACAACATACAAAGCTTAATTTTTCCAATCAATTTCCATACAAAATTTTTACACCAGGTTAAAATTTTACCAAATTTTTTAGAATTTTTTTTTTATTTTCAAAATTTTTACTCCACGATTTTACAAAATTTTACGTATATAACTGACACAAAGCAATACTCTCCATTTATCCAACTAAGTAACCATTATTCGCGTGGTTTTGACAGGTTCAAGCGTTTTAGTCATTTTTCAATTCGGCTTATCACCTGTTTGTGAAATTTATTAAACATAGAACAATGCCGAGCTGTTATCTGCTTATCATTATTTAACGCCTAATTTATACAAAAATACTTTATCATAAGTACGATTCCTCTGATAAAAAAGAAAAACACACACACACACACACATACAATGTCACATGTACCGTACCATTCCCAGCAATGGTTGGGCGCATTATCGTAACATGCAACTTGTATACGTTATTTAACGATTAACGACACATATATTCATTGATTTTTCTATCTACTCATCTCCTTACGCCTGCTGCACAATCGAATACTAACCGCAAAACGAACCCGACATGCATTTTTTTTAATCATCCACGTTGCACGATGACGCATCTGTTGGGTAAAAATTTTGTCAAAATTCGACAATATTTGCCAAAAAAATTACGCATCGACGATAGCGCAGCGTACCTAGAGAGAGAGAAACAGCTTACTTTGACGTGTACAAATGGCGCGCCATTTTTCATAATTTATAACGATGTACGAATTTTTTAAATAAATAACCTACGACAGATTTATACGCTACATACACACACACAAGACTCTCTATACACGTACAATACAACGAACAACGCATCGAAACACGCCACCTATTTCAATACAAGGCAGCCTTGTGTTTATTCAACGCAAAAATCCCATATATCAAGTATAGAAAAATCCTTAGAGAAATCTATATAAAGTCCACGTCGACGTTCTGCGATAGCGTAGAGACCAGGGCCCCCAAGGGTACCGAAAAGGATACAGGCGGCGACGAGCCAGCAGTGGGCGCACAGCACCCTGCCCAGCAACCCTCCAAGGGCTGCACGACGACACATTGCTCATCAAACCGGCTCGTTTTATACATTTTACTTTACACCAGCAACACCAACAACAACAACAACAACAACAAACAGCATAACCAGAACAACTATGAACGTTTTAAATTAACAGCAAAAATAAAAATAAAAATAAAAAATAAAAAAAAAAACCGAACGAACGAACACCCATTCATTAAAAAGAATAATTAACTGTGAACGTTCCATTAGTAAAAAAGTCATTGAACTTACTTTAATTATGTACATACCATCTCGCTACCCCTACCTTTATGCTTATGCTTTTCAATACATTAACACGTTCAACACAGCCAGTCCACACGTATCCGATTCCCCCTGCTATTGCGATATAATCGGCTCGTGCATATACACGGTACACGGTGCGGCGACGCTTTTGTAAAATTATAACGAAAAATCCTTCATCCGTGAAAATTTTAATCGAAAGATGAAAAAATAAAAATAAACGAAAAAAAAACTACCTCACCTAGCTAAGGCTACCTACTTATTTGGCTATAGCTGTAGATGGCGAAAAGAAAGAAAAAAAAAAATTCGAACCGGTAGACGCGCTTTATTGGCCTCGAGCGAGAAAAAAGGGGAGGAAAAAAAGCGCGAGAAAACCTCCAACAGAAGGAATTTTTTTTCCCTGTTTATTTCCGTACACGAGGAAAAACGACGGCGTGGTACGTTTCCTTCGATTTGGTTTACTTGAAAATTTTCACGCTTTCTTGCGTTACGACTACGACCGACTACGACGAAGGCGAATTTTTTTTTATCCTTTTTTTTTTCTTCTTTCTTTCGCGTGTCAAAACATCGCATCGCTCGTGTCAAATGTTTCCGTGTAAAGTTGGCCGTAAATTTTCTTTCAACCTCGTAATCGTATTCTTTGGCGATTAATTTTAACGTGCTGCTGCTTTTGCTTCTTTTTTTTTTCTTTCGCCTCCTCCACTCTACTCCGTACGCTTAATTCTTTCCATTTAGCGAGCACACGTATGGCTAGTGTGACCTGACTCCTTCTTCAATATACGCAAGCAGATGGTTCAATGTTTCGTAGCCTTCCTTACATCATCAGCATCAGCATCATCATCATATACCCAAATCCGTGGCTAATTCGCTTGTTACAGCCAACCAATCGAAATTGCTAGTATTATCCTACGCATCAGAAATTGTTAGGTACACGTACGAGCTGGGGCACCGTGTAGTACGTATACGCTATATATTCAAAATGTGACGCGGACACATTCAAATCAGCTCCCATTATTACGATGCTCATCGCGGCGCTTAATTTATGGCTACGACGTATCGCATAAATAACCCACCCTTCTCCCCCCTCACCCCTTCGCGGCTTCGTCGCCGAATCGCCCTACTCTCTGCGCGCATTTATACTCGTATATTGTAATATATATGTATATATATATATGCTGCTGCACATCGTACACAAAAGAAAACGGAATTAAACGAGCGCCGGCTGACTTTGGGGGCATTACGAAGCCCCTAGATGAAATAAAAAATTAGTATGACGTCATTGATCCCAATGCTATATAGCCTTATGAATTCTTTTAAGACCGATAACGGTGCATATGACGTGTGCAAGTGTGTGTGAGTGTGTGTATGTGCTCGCCTTTAACTGCTGCCAGTGCCAGGGCCAGTGCCAGTGCCAGAGCCACAGCGCCATTTAAAACATAAATCCAATACGCTTTGGGCTGCTGTATCTCTTTCTCTCTCTCTCTCTCTCTCGGCGGAGTTGTAATCGCGAATTTGCCAGGCTACGTTAGCGGGGGTCGTACACACTACATAGGACTATGTGGAGATATAATTTGAAAAAAAAAAAAAAAAGACGAGAATCTCGCTAGGGTTACTTAAAGTACGCTCCGGAGGCTGTGTTTGAATCGATATCGTGCCTTGCGTTCGGTTCACGACTTACGAGCTGTAGTCCATTTTGAAAACTTTTCCACTGTATGTTTTTCGTGTGTATAGATATATATATATATATATACATACATATATATGCAGCTTAGAAGAAACAACGACGATGCTAGAGGAAAAAAAAAAAAAATTAAAAGCGAGAAAAAAATCGCTAGTCGACAGCTGCGTCCCATTTGTTTGCTTAAAATTCGCGTACAACGAACGTTTTTTTTTTTCAAGTACCAACAACAGTACTATTCGAATATATAGGAATTTTTCATATTTGACATTTCTCATTGTCTTTGTTGTGTAGACAAGTGAAATTTTTTTTCCGTTGTTTTTCCATCAAAATACATAAAACACGTCGCAACATTTACATAAACGATGAATAATCATTTCACGTCGACTCGTTGTTGTTATTGTTGTTGTTGGTGTTGTTGTTTTTTTTTAAATTTCGTTTTATTGCATAGGTTAACGCGAGCGCAGGGTGTCAAATTAAATTTACTTTCAAAATTTTCACTTTTTCAAATACCAAAACTTGAACCTAGCTGGTGTACCTATCGACTATACCTACCTACCTACCCTATCTACCTAGCATACAATCAACAACGTATACGTACATACGTACTACAGTACATATCGTGAGGAGAGGGGGTAGGGGGGCGGGAGGGAAACACCGCAGGTACCCATTTATCATCATACACATACATTTTACATCGCCATAATCATCATCGTAAGGTCATTAATCAGGCGTGTGGAAAAAAAAAAGTCGAATTTATCGCCAAACACGTACCTACTACATACACATGGTTATATTATATGTGGTTAGGTATACTCGAAATTTTATTTATAATACTATTCTAAGAAACGTGGCTTTTTCTTTGAGAATGGAATGGAATTGAATGGAAGGGGAGGGGGAGGGGAGGGGGAAGAGGGAATTTCAAAGAAAAAGATCACCTTCGAACACAATATCAGCATAGGTAAGCGATACGTACGTGTACTGTACTTTATGCCTGGTTACAAGTGTTTTATGTTGAGAAAGGCGTAATATATGTTATTTTAACATACGCGAGTTCTTATCTAAAATGTAATATTTTACGAGCTTACAATGTGTAGCTACGGTATATTGTTGAACTTTAGTGTTTTTCATTTTCCGAGAATTGTAAAAGTTTAAAATGTCAATTTCTAACGATCAAAGTCTTTACAGGTATACGTTGCCCACCTGTATCTATCTATATAGGATACCTTATAGGTATAGTAGGTAGCCAGGTACGTAGCGGACCAACCAATGGACGCGACTCGACGCGTCCATGTAAGTACAAGCGAAAACGTAAGTTCGATGATGTATTTAGTTTTGCTGTTCTATTGAAGACTATAAAAGTCATAGTATTTCAAAGCTTCGTAACCTTTTTACCCATAAAAATGAGGTAAATATTGGCATATTATCTTTCTTATGCCATTTGTTACGAGCACCATAAAAAAGCTTGAACGAAAAATTGCTCGTTTTTCATATCTGATACGTTGTAACAGTTGACTTGAGCTGAAAATATTAATAGTTGCAAGTGCTGGCCAAGAAAACCCTATATACTGCGAGGTGCGAAAAGGTGAAGAAAAATTCCAAGTAAAATTTTACAAAGAGTTTTAAAAATCATGCGGATATAGAGTGGATACTTTTTTTTTGGCAAATTTTGGAAAATTCATAACGTCTAGAGTTCAATAGTTGTCAAATAGCCACAAACTAAAGTGGTAAAAATTTTCGGACTGAAAGTTGAAATTTAATCTTTTAAATAAAAGCTGAAAGCTAGAAGCTAAAAAATAATCAAAATAAATTTCAAAAAATTTCATCAAGAATAATACCTTTAATTCAAATTTTTTACCCCAAAATAATCGACAAATATAATTTTTTATTTTGGCCATTTTTTCAAGGAGACCAGAAAAACGTTATTTTTCACAATTCTTAAACTATTTCAAAAAAATTCGATTTTGAAAAAGTTTCAATTGAAATAATTGTACCACGGTCCTCTGAATGCAGGGAAATCGACAAAAGCAAATTTTTCACTTCTACTGATTTCTTTTTTGCAAAATTGAAAATCAAGCAAAGCAGGAGAAAAATTGCTGCAAATGGTTCAAATGAGTTGGTATAATTGTGTTGGACCCATTTAAAAAGAAATTTTTTTCAAAATTGAATTTTCCTCGCATTATTTTAATACATTTTTAAAAGGGTAAAACACGACGACTCCGAAAGGAGGTAGAGATGAAAATTCACCTTCGTTGATTAATATTTTAGGTAAAGATAACAGTATTAAACCGATTATAACAAAATTTTTTAAATGAATTTTATTTTTATAATTATCGAAAATTTTTGATATTTTGTTTAGCTTTGAGCTTTCCCTGGAAAAGATGAATTTGAAGTCAAGCGGCTAAAATTTCTATCACTCTATACAGTTTGATGTCATTTGACAACTATTGAGTACAAGCTATTACCTATTTTTCAAAATTTGTAAAAAAGATCAAGCTGCTAAACAAAATTTACTGACCAAAATTCTTAACTTTGCATGACTTTTTCAGCATATTCAGCCTCCCCCTCCCACCTCAGCAAAAAAATAATTTTTATCAAAAAGTTCGTTAAATGTAATTTTCAAAAAAATCACAAGTAACTCTTAAATAAAAATTTTTACGATTAACTTCGAACAGCCGTAATTAAAAAAAAAGTTGAGTATAATTTGGTAAAAAAAAAATCACAAGTAAATAACTTTACAAATGCACATTAATTGAAAATTTTGCGTTAATTTATTCTCAACTTCTCATTTTAGTTTTTTTTTTTAAATTTAAATCACTTATCAAAGACGAATAGGATTTTTTTACAATTTTAGAAAAATGCATGACTTTTGTGTCAATCTTAGTCAATGCCTGCCTGACTTTTCAGTACCTGTATGACTTTGCCTGACCGTTAGACACCCTAATGATCTACCCTAGTAAAGAATGATTTGTCACATTTGAAAATTTTTTTCAAATGTCAAATAGGGTGAACCAAATTTTACTTTTTTTTTTTTTGAAATCTGGAAAAAAAGAGGTCACGATATTTGCTAAATGACCTCAAAAAGATGAGGTACACAGGTGAAAATTTCAGTCCGTCGATTTAATTTTATCAACTTTCAAAACTGGCTCTAAAAGTCCAAAACTTTTCAAAAATTCTAAAAAATTCTAAAAAAAAAAAAAAAAAAAAAAAAAAAAATTTTTAAAAGTCCAAAATTTTTAAAAAATTTTAAAAAATTTTAAAAAAAAAAAAAAAAAAAAAATAGAAAATTTTTACGATAAATGATGATTATTGGTAATAAGATTTCACCATTACCTCTCTTTTTAATGATTTTTTTTTAAATGTCACTTTACACGTTTTTCACCCTTTTTAGGAGTTCTCAATAAACGGTCGAATTCGAATTTGACGAAATTAATTCTGAAAATAATATACAATTTCTTAAATTCAAAACATGTAAAAAATAAATTTTTTTTAGTGTTTCTGAAGAAACGACGATGAGGGGAAGGAGGGGGGAGTAACTTTTAAAATTGATATTCGACGTCCATTTCAAGAGAGAATTTCTAAAAAAAATATATTTTCACGAGCTTTCAAAAACTGGTGAAAAATGCAAGAAGTGACATTTTTTTAAAAACTCTTGAAAATATGAGTCATGGTAAAAAGTTGTTACCTTTGACCATTTCGGATACAAATGTGCGTATTAATTCCACTTTTGAAAAAAGTTATATTTTTTGGAACATTTTCTAAATCATGAAATCGGTTTTGCAAGTTGAAAAAATTCAGTTAAGGAGAGAAATTTTGACCTCATTCACCCCATTTTTTTTTTGGGTGGCATTTCGTAACCATGCCGTTTGCAGATTCCCCCCTCCCCCAAAAGGTAAATTTGACCCACTCCACTGATTAATGTTAGGTTGTATACCTACTGTACAAAATTTGTACGTGTCTAGCTCAAAGAAGGGTGGAATGAAGGATCCTCACAGTGAGATAATTTACGAAAAAAAAAATATATATATGATTTTTCGTTTTCGCAATTTATACCCCTAAAAATGGCGCTAGATCATCGAAGTTCTTTATATCTTCAGAACCCTCTACCAGACGATTGAGGAGTCAGAAAAGAGGCAGTTGCAACTGATTCAGAAATATAGTCTAAGTTAATCTAAACAAGTAAGAAATCACCTTTTTGTAAAACTTGAAAAAAAAAATTCTAAAATGGTCAAATATCAAAAAAAAATGATCGAATCATCATAATACACGTACTTATAATTTTTAAACAAGTATACGTATACTTTTATCATTTTTGACCTTTGCAGTACTTATTTTCCATATTCATGCGTGGACTCATTACACGCATCGTATATGTACGATTAAGCAATTAAAAAACACGCATTCACCTTTCAAGAGAAATCATATTAAGTTACCTTTATATATTTTATCTACACGTAAGAACTTTTCATCCACTTAGGCAAAACGCGTACCGAGTTGAGAGAAAAAAAAAATTACAATCGACACGTTTTAGTTTCAGCAGCTGTATTATGAGGCCGGTTCTGCCTACTACGTCATCATCAATTAACATCAAAAGCCTGACACGATTTAAAAAATCGTCCTTCAAAATGACGTCAAAACAAGCTGCTTATCAACTGTTCATAAATCAAAATCGTACCGAACGCAGTTTAGTTGGTAAGGTACACGGTATTCGTAAGAGAAGAAAAAGAAGCAGAAGAAGAAAAAAAAAATCAAGAAGAAAAAAGTTTGAAAGACGTAGAAAAATCACGTCAAGTCAACGCCCTTAAAAATGTCTACATTTGAAAAAAAAAAAACAAAAAACAAAAACAAAAAATTACATTAAGAACGCACTATCTAAAAAAGAACACGTATACTCTACGTCTGTATATAGTGAGTAAAATTCACGCAGCATTGTTTCACTCGTAATAACCGCTTTTCTCACCATTTTTCTTTTTTCGAGAGATCATTTTTTTTTTTCGTCGAGAATTTATCTCGTCGTATCGATACCAATTACAATAACGTTCAACACCTTTGACATGTGTACAAAAAACGTCGACGTTTTATTTTTAAACACATTTATATTTATACGTTTAGATGGTCGTGTCATTGGCTACGTACTCATCTTTTTTCGGTTTGGGAACCCGTAGCTAGATAGGTAGCATTAGGTACATGAGGTAGGTAGGTGGATTGCATCGGATGCTGCTGCGTATATACACGTAGAATGTACATGTATAGTACTGTGTAGTGTACTTTAGTGCACAGCTCTCAGTTGAAAGGTTATTATGTGCGTTTATACGAAACGATTTCGTGTACGTGTACGAAGGGAGGCGCCATGTGCGTAGCCCCATTTCTCGTGTAGGGTACGCAACTGCGGTTCCCGAGTCTCTGGAGGGTCGTACAACTCAAAAACAAGTGCTCTACTTCGCTCCCTTTTCCCTTTTGCGTTCGGTTTGCGTTAGTGTGCGTGTACACAGTACAGTGCACTTGTTATTCCATACTGGCGCAATTCGTAATTTAATATCTTTCATCTTTTTTTTGTTGTTGTTGTTGTTGTTGTTGTTGTTGCAGTAGTTTTTTCTTCCTCGTTCGTTTTGTCGTTTCGTTATTCGTAATAAGTAAGTACGTACAGTATGTAAACGAGTTTTGTGTACTTTTTACGTTAGTAGATTACATATGCGAGTACACATACGTACATGCAGACAAAGAGGGACAAAGAACTCGAAAAAAAAAAATCGTTTAGAATAACGAAACGAAAACGTTATCATATCTACTCATGTAGTGCACTAATGTTCAATTGATTTGTTCAATTTTCCATCGTACACGGCACAAAGAAGAAGAAAAATACAATTTGACGACTGATTCTTGATCTATAGAATGCATTTGAACGAAAATAATGTTGGCTCTCTTCCTCCCTCAGAAATGCACCTATCTCGCTTTCTATTGGTTCTACAAAAAAATGTCCCAAGTAAAAGTTTCTTCTTGGAGGATTCTCTACATTTTTAATTATTACAAAAATTGCATTTGGAGCAACCTTTGCACTCCAAATCTCAAAATATGTACTCGTACTTATCGAAATACTCGAAATCAAGTTATTCTCGCGTATTATACAAAACATCAAATATAGCACAAAACTATAGTAATCCCAAAAATCATTTAGAATTTAATTTTACATCCAATATGTTAAATACCCGCACCCTTCAACCTCCAACGACAACCCCTCCTCTCTATACCAACGTTCAAAATGGGACCGAATGACTCATTTTGAACGTTCGTATAGGGAGGATAGATTGCCGGTTGGGGGTAAAGGGTAGGGGGTAAGGGTATTGAGGTTAACACGTTGGATGTAAAATTTTATTCTAAATACTTTTTGTGATTACCAGTTTTGTACTATGTTCGATATTTTTTACAATGAACAAGAATAACTTGATTTTGAGCATTTCGAGAAAATACATTTTTGAGAATTGGGGTGCAAAGGTTGCTCTAAATGTAATTTTTGTGATAACCAACTATGTAGAGAATACTTCAAGAAACAACTTTTAATTGAAAATTTTTTTTGTAGAACTCATAGAAAGTGAGATACGTGTATTTCTTAGAAAAAAAACAGGGTTCTCGAAGGGTGAAGAGAGCTAGAAAAAATGGCACCCAAGCTTATTTTTGTCTAAATACATTTTAAATTAAAAATCTGTCGTCAAATTATTTGGTGCGAGCGAAAGCCATTTTTGTGCGGTAATTCGACTACACTAAATGCTGTAAATATTCCAAAAAAAGTATTTTTTTTTGCAAAATTTTACGAATTTTAACATTTGCGTTTTGATAATTAATCTACTCTCGATAATATATGTATTTTTTTTATGCAAGCACCCAGCATTTTAATTTTTTTCATTAAAACTTTATTATTTTGAGAGTTTTTATATTGTTTTTCAAGTTTTTAAATACACATACATCTACATTACTCAAATTTTAGACAGCGACCTTATCAAACTTACACCGACGAATAAATTTGACAATTAACGCAGAAATCGTTCGAGCTTAAGTGATGCCGTAATAAGTGTGAGTGCATAAATGATAAAAAATACTTCAACTCGAGGAAATAGTTTTTTTTAAATAAATTTGCCAACATCGAAGCGATATTCGTATTTTTATTCAAGGATTACTTAACCTTGGGCGGTAAGTCTTATAATGTACACAAATGTACCTACTTAGTGCTCGTAGCTCGGATATTTCAAAATGATGAAAAAAATTCTTTCAAAAGATTTTTCATTATTTGATTAGAAAATTACACGGATATTTTACGTTATTCGATAACAAAATTTACAGAGATCGTTACAAATCCCCCCCCCCCCCCATCATTTCATCAAATAACCCTGAAAAAACGTGGAAAAAAAAGTTCGATCCATGCGCGAAAATTATGTTTCACCTTCACAACAATAGGTAGGTATATTAACTTCAAGTTTGAAAAAATTTTGACATTTGTCAAAAGTATAAATCGCGAGATTTTCTAAAATCTAATGCTTATTATCTTTTCACAACCTTCAATTTGAAAATAAACGTCGAATTACTGTTTTTTTATTCTATCTATCTTTCTTTCTCTCAAATTAGGGGGTTTCGTGAATAACTAAGTAATTCTAATGTTCGATTCGATTTACAGGTAGGCTTACATAAATCGAAAATAATGATAAATATCATAATCATCGTAATTTATAACCAGTATTACTTTAATACGTTTATGAATCGTTTCCCATCCACCGACTTCTACAGCTATAATTTGAATTATTTTCAGAACGATTTTCTCGCCTAGCACATTAATGGCAAGTGGCACTGGCGTAGATGTACTAATCGTTAAACGAAACGAAAAACCCAAAGTTAAAACTAAATTTTAAATACCTCCAGCGAGAGAAGGGAGGGAAAAATATATGAATACTGGAGACCTGGAGTGTTTCGATTTCGAGATTTTATTTTAAAAGTTGGAAGGCTGGCAGCGAAAAAAAAATTAAGAAAAAACCTCCAATGAAGGTAGAAAAAATTGGGGTTTTTGATCTGACTTTTGACTCCCTACAAATTGACTTAAAATTTCAAAAGCTACGTAAAAATGAAAAATATATTTTTTCAAATTTTTTAATAGGTATTATGTGTTAGATTAGTTAGATCAAGTAAGACCAAAACAAAGTTTCACAATTTTTTTTTGTTCTTTGAGGGTATAAAATCATGTTAAAAATGTAAAAAATCATTCGGAATTTCTTAATGATGATAAAGTAAAGAAATACAAAAAAATTTAATAATTTTTCTTACTTAATTTTCTTCTTTAAAAATTCAAAGCATGATATTTTTCGTGTTTTTATATTTACATGATTTTGATCACTCCCCCTCCCCACAACTTCCCTAAAAACCAAAGAAAATGCAAAAACTTGTTTTAGACCTTACATCCAAAATTGTCAAAAAATTCAAAAAAAAAAAAAACTTTTTCCCCGATTTTTTACGTAAATTTTGAAGGAAATGGCATGTAAAATAAAATAAGCATAGTATCGCAACCAAATTCATCATAGTAATCAAAGCCAATTCGAGCAGTTTTGATGGGGGGGGGGGGGGGTCGTCAGAATAAAAAAAA
>FIZR01020572.1:0-30366 GCA_900060175.1 Ferrisia virgata | reverse complement strand
TGTTACCAATCGTCAGGTCGAAAATATGTCAATTTATCAATGTGACCATCGATTTGAAATACATTTATGTGGATTTATTAATTTTTGTGTCAATGACCAAGAAAAAAGTAAAAAATGGGGGTTTTGGGTAATTTTTTAGGGGGGGGGGCAATGTCCCCTATAGCCTCCTTCTGACTACGGGCCTGGCTCTTACACAATATTTACTTATTTATTTATCAGTTCCTTGTACAGGTACAAGCCTAGAGGCACTATGTGGAGATGTTACAGTAAAGAGTGTCTATCTATGACTAAAGCTAGAACATTTAAATGTTTTGGAGTGAGTGTCCAATTTGTAATCGGATTAGGATAGTTTCTACACATCTAAAGCGTTGTTCTGAAGTAGTCCAAAGGGTAGTCGTGTCTTTGATGTTCCTAAGTTTGTTTGTGGTATTTGAGTCCAGAAAGTTTGAAAATATGTTTGCATCAAATTTATGACGCAGAGTTGAAGATCGGATAACGGAATGAAAATGTCATTCATAGAGAGGTGTTAATGAGTAATTTTAGCGGACGAATCAGCGATTTCATTTCCTTCAATATTAGTATGGGAAGGGTGTTAATGTACGTATGACAATAAAGGAAGCATGTATGTGTTTGATTGCTTTGTCGATTATTATAACAAAATGTACAACATAACTGGTAAACGTGTGGGGTATTTATGATGCGATAGTCATTTTTATGATTTTTCCAAGGAAAAAAGTTTCCTGATACAAAAGGTACCTGCTTATACTCCTCAATTGAATGGTGTAGCTGAGCGCTATAATCAGACCATCATAAATCGCTTGAATAAAAAGTATTGGCCAGAAGCAGTGAAAACAGCAGTCTATCTTGGAAATTGTGTATTGGCCAACTCGGTAGAAAAGAAGACATCCCATGAAATTATCGTCAAAAGCTAGATGTGGTAAATGTAGTACTATATGGCTATCAATGTTTCAAACGTATTCCACACCAACGAAGATCTGACAAGGGGTCAAAAAAAGGTTAACAAAGTGTAGTTGTAAACTATGAAAGTAAAGGATATCCTGTACTATGTGATGGCGCAATTATTATTATGACAAATATCAAGATAATAGATTCTACGAGAAGTCTGTATTATTTATTTAGAATCTGACAACAAAGATGATGTTCAACGTGTAAATATGCCTACTTCTTCTTATTTATCTACCAAGGAGGAAGATACTACTACTCTGTGTCATTCAAAACGAGAATCAAAACCTATTAATTTATATGGTAATCCTGTATTCTATTTTACCCAGGTAGGAACTCTGCAAACTTATGAAAAAGCGATAAATGACCAATATTCGTTGGAATGGGAAGAGGAAATGGTAAAGGAGATCAGTAATATTGAAAAAAACAATACATGGTATGAGACTGAACGGCTGAAAGGAGAAAAGGTACTGAACCTGAACTAGATATTTACAAAGAAATCCAATGGTACCTACAAAGCTCGATTGGTAGTCTATGGTTATTAACAGGACGAGAATAATGAAGAATTATATTCTCCACTTGTAAGTACAGGTACGGTGACGACCTTTTTTTTTTTCGCTCCTCGTACAAAGCGCTCCTAGTTTTCACTTTATCGCTTCAAATGGATCATCGCAGTCTTAACCTAAATCTCTTCGTATTTACAATACTTTCTCTTTAAACTTAAACCTAACTTATCTTAAAAATTTTGAGACTTCTGTCTTTACAACGTTTGAAAAAGTCCTTAATGCTAACAAAATAAAAATCTTCTTTTGTCAAATCCGGGTGTTTATTTGTCATATTTGGGTTTATGAGTTGATTTGAGGAACACTTAGGTGGCTACTTTTGATATTTTGGCTGCATTGATCTTGCTAGTATACCTACGGGCACTATGTTCCTCTCTATAGGACCTATCTCACTACTAGCTAGCGCCTTGGCTGCGTTTGGATACTTGAACGATCAGTCCTACTTTCGCAGAGACCGTTTTTTCTTCTCGGTCAGTGCAGCCCCAGCAAAGTCAGCAAATGTATCCTTTTCAACAAGTTATTTAAGTCGTTTTCAGGCTGGATACAGCCACGAATACTTCAAATATGCTTCAAGTGTTCTTATATATTTGTATCATACTGGATATCTTTGTTTGAAGTTTTCAAATGTTAACGATGTTTCATTGGACTGTTACATAGATGCAGATTTTGCAGGCGATATAAATGATTGAAAGTTGACCTCTGGATTCATTATTCGCATGTATGGAAATCCTGTACTTTGGAAAAACGTCAAGCAGGGCTCAGTAACTTGTGTTACTACCCAAGCAGAATTTTATGCCATGGTGGATGCCACTCAAGCGGTTGTTTGATTTAAAAATTAACTCTCAGAACTGAATTGAAGTTAATGTGAATCCAGTTGTCGTACATGAAGATGATTCAGTGGCCAAGATCCTGGCTGATAATAAAAACTTCACAGGTAAAAGTAAGCTTACAGATATCTCAAAACGTTTTGTTACTGATCTTATCGCTAAACCCAATATTAGTGTAGTACATGTTACATTGGAGTTTAATATTTCCGATATACTGACCAAGGCGTCTCGATATAAGCTTGGATTGATTGTTATTTTTTTGCGCTGTACTCATTCGTCGTATGTCTTTTGTCTTTTTATGTTCTATCTCGATTTGCATTAATTTTATGTCTCATAATGTTTATTGGTATTTATGATGTCTGAGACAATTTTTGTAATCTTATATGGTATTTTATATAATTGGTAGTTTTTATTATTGTTCAAATGAAATGTATTTTAAATCATGTTTAATCTATATTCATCTACTCAATTTTTGAATTTCTGTTTATGTATGTATGGTTTTTAAAAATTCAGATGGCGTGTTGATGTACGTGAGATAATAATGAAAGCGTGTATGTACGTTGATGTATTTTATGTCGACGTATTTTCTAAGTATACAATATTGAAGCTACTTGTATCTATCTGAAATATAATCATTCACCTTTTTGTACTCATCGTGTACATATGTATCTCATCAACAAAGGCATCCAGCAAGAAATGATGTGATTGCTTTGTAACAGGAGTTTGATGATTTCTTGGGAAATAGGATGGGAATTTTTTGACCTGTAATTTTTTATGGTGAAGAGAGCTGAAAGAGAGTTGGAAAATATAACAGAATCATGTATAGCGAAATCTTGAATCTAAGTGATGGCGATATTTATGGCATAAAGTTTGGCAGTTAATGTAGAAAAGAAAGGAGGAAGAGGAATGCGTAGGGAGGTATATTAATCTTCGAATATTAATTTGTTGTATTTACAACGTAACCACAATATTCACAGTATTGAAAAACAAGAAAAAAAAAGTAATAGCTAGCTACACCCCTGGTGGTAATATTTTAAGCGGTATAAATGTTGAAAAAAGTTTAACTTACTAAATAAGCACAACGTCGGTAGAACCTGTGAAAAAAAATTCATAACCATCAAATAAAACTTTCTTTTTGTTGTATAAATTACTTCGTACGCAGCAGGTGGAAATCTGCCAAATGAGGTGGAAAAAATTTACTCGCAGGTCGTAGCTCACGAAATATACGTACATTTTAGTCATATCACAACGCAAGATACGTGAATAACTTTCACAGCGTAACTTATACGAGTATCGTGTCATCTCTTGTAATAAAGTAAGATAAAAAAAAACTGTTGCTTGGTGCTTGGCGATCTCAAGTTGTGCTTGCGACGTTTAGCAGTAAGTTTTTTTATTCGAACTTTAACTTTCATTCCTGTAATATTTAAAGCAGCCAAATCTCCTCCTTATCATCGCCTCACCTACCAAAAACATGCACACAAAAAAGGAATATTTTATCCGCAGAAATTAACCTTCCGTGATACTTTTATGAATTTGGAGGATATCTTGATCTTCATTTTAGAAGGTTCGGCTCCATAAATCTTTCAAAATTAAAAACTGACCACAGAGGAGCCCTCCGAAAAAGTTTCAGTGTTCATTTCGTAAACTAAAGAGGGGGAAGGGGTAGTAGCAGAACTGAAAAAGATGTTCCAAGGATTCGATGTGGCACAAGTATGGTTTTATATTTCCCTCCGCAATAAATACGCAAAGTTTAAAACTGGTTTATAAAAACTAACTTTTTTGAATATTTTCCCATCAGTAAACAGTATTCCCGGACATAAGCGCACTTAGAATTTTTTACGGGGGGGGGAGGGGGCGAGGCCAAAGTGAAGCTCTAAGCGCAGCAAAGGTGACATTTTGAAAAAATGATATTTTTAAGCCATAAAAAGTGCATTTCCTGGAGTTTGGGTTTCAAGTTTTTGAAGCCTCATTAAAAATAGGGGTTTAACGGTTTGGACATTAAATTCAGCGTAAATGTAAAAAAAAAAAAACAAATTTTTCACGCCTAAGGGGGGAGCTATAGCCCCACTTGGGTGCGCCACTGTTCCCAGATAGGAGTAGAAGCAATTCCCTTGATCTCGGATTTTCAAAATCTTCCCGAAACATCATTGAGTATCTCTAGAAAAAATTTCTCCCGCTCCAACGCCCTCCTTTAAAATATAAAAAATACGTTTTTTGTTGAAAAAAAATTCAGTATTCATTCGTATTTAAGGAAAAATCATGATTTTTAATCCAAATGTTAAGAGGTACGATGGGTCCATTGACATGATTTGTCTCAAAAATTTTCACCTCTTGAAAGGGGAGAAATTGTCAGAAGAAAACTTTGAATAGCAGTCAGATTCATTATTTGATATCAATTAATGCCTTGCTTGAGACAAAGCTGCCTGCACTAAAATGCCTGAAATGAATTAATTGAGGTCTAATAATGAATCTGACTTCATTATCTTATTCAGGGAGTTCGATTTATGTGAAAACGTCACCAATATCACCAACGCAGGTATTGCTCTGAATTTGGAGGATGGCGACTATCCTGCAATTTTATATCGACACATTTTGATAAATATACACAATTTCAAAGCTTTCTGGTTATAAATTGTTGTTTGGTATTATTATGAAAGTTGCCATTGCACTTAAAATTGACTTTTTTGAACAAAATTTCAAACTTTTCATACGTTGAAAGTGGCTCACAAAATTAGGAAAGGGATGCTTTTCGACTAATTCAGACACGCCGAACCCATCTTTCACATTTTGACTGACTCTTTACCCCTCATTCGCCCTTGCTCACAATCTTGCAATTATGATCCTCAATCAAAGTTTTAATGACGTAATCTAGAATAAAATTTCACGCAGAACAATTTTACTTCTAATCATTTTTAGCGTATTAGCCATTATTTCTGAGAAAAACGCATTTTTGGAAATTTTTTTAGTTTTTGAAAATGGTTCAATTTAAAAAATTTTTTTTTAATTCTAAAAATTGTACGCTTCTAAACCCATAATTCTGAGAAAATAATTTTACTTACACCCCTAAGGTTCGCAGCTGCATCAATTCAAGATCGTAATTGCCTAATTTTCAATGATAATATGACACAGAAAATCAGGCTACAAAAAAGCAAATATTATGCAGTTATCGCACATTTTGATCGTTTTCCTAGGTCTCGTCGCATCATCACTCATACCTTTGCACCAGATCACAGAATAACCGCTCATTTCCGTTTTTTAATGGGGAAAAACTTGGAAGTGGAAAAGATACGCTTTCATCTAAGTTCAAGTAAATAAGTATACAGATACTAGATAGGTTTAGGTAGGTTGCGTTATGTCAAATCACCTGTTTTTTTTTAAACACTTTTTACCATATTTATTCGAATGTAGACGAAATAAAAAAGGTTTTAAAAAGAATTTTAAATGAGCTCGGATTATTTACAGCTTTTTTCCCCCTTAAGTATGGTGTAACTAATTTGAATTTATTGTTCGAAATGACTCGTGAACTTCTCACTTATATTTACTCGTCTAAAATTGCTTTCGTTAGATTTTTTTTCCACATTTTTTTTTCTAGTAAAATTCCAAAAACGATAATTCAAACTCGACTGGACTTGACTCAAATATACTAAACAATATTTCTCAGTTAATAAAAAAAATTATATACGAATAAAATATGTGCACAGGTTGAATCAAAAGGGTGGACAGGAGATTTATCTACTCTTCGTAACAAATTATCTCGTTTTAAAAAGATTAGCTGAAGGCTGAGTCGGCTAAAGTTTTTCAGCTATATTTTACTAGCAAGACAACTCCATTGAGTTGAATTTACTTTCCAGTGATTGTTAGAAAGATGAAAAAGATTAAAACTGATACAAGCCAGATGTAAAATAAGTTCGAGCAAGATTTAAAAAAAAAAACACTTGAAAATAACTATAACGCCGATGGGAAAAAAGAAAGCATTAAACGAAGTAAATATCTATAAACTTGAATGAACAAATTTAAAGTTTCATAGGTGAGATAAAAATATATATATATAAAAAAAACAAAAAGCTCGATATCAAATTGGAATTATCTTATTTAAAAAATGTTAGATTTATGAGATTTGTTTCGTTACTAAAAAAATAAAAATCTACTGAAATTACCTACATACCTACTTTTCAGGATTATTACCTTTGCTCACTTTTATAAATGGGTAAGAAAGAGAAAAAATATACAGAGTATTTCAAGGTAGAAGTAAGGGATTTCAGCCGATGACTGGGCAACACATACTAAGTCTATGTATGAATGTTTGCCAGACCTCTGAGTCGCAGGGGCTGATATATACCAGTTTGAATTTTTTTTTTAAATTTCGTACTAGGCTAGCGTGGCTCAAGAATCAGAATAGGTAGAGATCTAGATTACCATGGCATAATTAGTTCTTGTAATAGCAGAGCAGGGAATCGAGTAGTGTATAAAATAATGAGAAAAACATGTACCAAAATCTTCAATTTTCATAATTTTCTTTGAATTATTTGAAAATTTGTTCCCATGACACCTCAATTAAATTGATATTACTGGAAGAAAAAAGTTTGCTCTTTTCAATGCCGCAAACCGCATCTCTCTATCTCACTTGAATGAAAAATTATTGAATACTCAACGCTGAACTTTCGAAATTAAAGCTCACAAGTTTTTATGATGAACACAAACACATATATTGTATAAATCTTCTATTCAAAAATTTAAAAAAATTACTACAAAAAGATGATTTCATGTATTCAAAGGGAGGGAAAAAATGAAGGGACACATCGATTTTCACTAATTCAAGCACACTGAGTGTGAATATTGACTTAATTTTCAAATACGACCGCCTCTACCCTTTCAACACTTCTCTCACATGGTCAAAATTTTCAACAAAAATATATATATATATTTATGTAGAAAAAAGTGAAGTGATAAATCGATTTTTACTAATTCAAGATCTCCCTATGTGTTTTTCGAAAACCTACCAAGTCCATTTCTTTTCCAAGATGAAATTTTTACAAAAATAGTCCCTAGTGGATAAGCTACACATTATGAGAAAAAACGAAAAAGCATATCTTTCACCACTCGTGAAATGGCAGCTGAGTAATATCGAATTCTTAATTTTTGTATTTTTCAAAACGATTCAAGTAAATTCACGAATATAAAAATTGGCTACAAATTCCTGTTCATCTGATCAAATTACCATAAACTGTCAAAAAATACGAAAAACTGGAATCTGTCACGAAAATCAGGCTGAAAAAGCATTGCAAAGCGATGTTTTTTTTTTAACAAGAGATACTACACCACATGCATTACACATTGGTGCAAAGCACACTTTTCTATCATTTTTGGATAAAAACTTGAAAATGTTTGAAAAATGATCTCAGATTTTCAGAAGAAAAAATTCAAATCTGTGTATCTTTGCTTCTTCAATGATTAGGATAAGCAAAATATTATACGCATGCATAACTTGAGTTGCTCAACTTTTGGTATAAAGGAAGTACTCTCGAAGCGAAACACCCTCTACATTGAATCCATCGCCGATCCGAATCCATTGGCCAAATTGAGTGATTTTGATCAGTATTAATCCAACTGAATGATTTTAATAAAAACATGCTCAAAAATCGTGTTAATGGTCTTCCAAGGCCTCAAAACCAGATTTTGTTGATACCGCCTCTCTTATTCTTTGTAGGTTGATAGTGTGTAATAGTCTGGTTTTCATTTACAATATGATATACATAGAGAATTAGATTAAAAATTGATGAAAATGAATCTAAAAACTTAAATAATAACATTCAAACGGAGCGCAGTGAAAACATTCATACTCGTTCGTATCGTACAATTTGACGAAAAATAACGTCGTGTATTTTTTTCAAAACCATGCAACTGTTCGAATAATCGCGTGCATCTGTCGTGTAATCGTCGATAATTAAATTTTATCATCGTATCGATAATTCATTTCGAATAATTCATACGTATTACCATAGAAATATCATACATCACTGGCACCGCATATCAGGACAAATATGCAGAAATAAATATTCAAACTATACACATAGGATGGCTCTTGCAAATGAGGAAAAAAAAAACAGATAATAAACAACTTTAAATACGAGTATTAGTCATAAATATTACGTTTGCATGTGACACTATGAAATACAGAATTACAGATACTAACTAAATATCGCAAAATCTTGAAAATTTATATCATATATTGTACATTTTACATTTATGTCACGAATATGGTTGTGGAGCAATTACCAGGTACAGAACAGTATTTAATCCCACCTTTCACCTCGTCTAAATAATCGTATCAGAAAAAGCAACGTGCTTGAAAAATTCACTAAGCAGTGCTCACCAAATTACCATCCAATAAAAATCATTTGTAATGACTACCCTCCTCTCAACATACACACCTCTGAAAAGTACAGCTTAATGAGAAATTTTTTCAACTTAAGGTCTACAAACACGACTAGCATGAAAAAAAATTCAATCCAAAATTTTTCTACTAATTTTAGTCCTACCGTCATTCTGCTTCTGTCGCTGTCAACCTGATAATTGAAAGCAAACAATGGGGAAATACCAGTTTCACAACGTAGCTTTCAAATGTACAGCTCTATAGACAAGAAACAAGGGTGTAAAAAATTCATCGAATAATAGAGAGATAAAAATGAGACAGAACGAAAATATGGGATAGAAAGTGAAAGGGCTTCATTCACATATTTAATCAACCAAATAGGGCAAATACTGTCAAGAAGTTTTCTCTATCTAGGATATGGTATACGTATTATACCATGAACATGGCACCGATTAAAATTTCATGCTTATACCATCATCTTTCACGTATCGTTACCTTTTTACGTTGGAAACAGGTAAATTTTAAAAGCAAAAAAATTCGTAAAATTTCACGATCTTGCTAAAAAAAAAAAATAACCGAGCTAATATTTTTAAACCATTATTGTGCTGGCTGTTTCCCTGTCAGGAACCCAATTCCTTTCATCCATAAAAACAATAACCTAAACCATGCGTATAAATTTAAACGTAAGGTTTGATCTTCCGTTCAAGTTATTAAAAAAAAAATTGCTGAAATTTTCAAAAAAAAAAAAACATCAAATAGGTATTTTTGATGACAAAAATTCAACGATGAAACTCATCCAACCAACGACCTCAATAAATACGAATTGGAGTGGGTAGAATCTGAAAAATTTCTACATCAAAAGAAAAATTTTCATAAGCTGCTAGAAACAATTTAGAGCTAATTGTGTAGGAGGTAGAGCTATAATAATGAAATTATTTTCATTCTTTCGCTTTTTTTTCGCAGATTTAACTACTCTCAAGCATCAAGTAGAAAAAAAATTATAGATTAAAAGATAAGCATCGTAATGCTTTGCTTTTTGAGCCTGATTTCCATTAAGTAGGGAAAATGAACGAATTATCCATTCGTGAAATAAAAAACGGTGCACTGTGGCATGTTTTTTTTCTTCAACAGCAATAAGGGAACAAGTAGATAGATATTGGAGTGAGTAGCTGAAATCGCAAAAAAGTACACCTTTGTAGGACCTTTACCAAATTTACGTACCGAATTTCAACAACCAACCCCCCCCCCTAATTTTAAGGGAAGATATGCGCAATAGAAGATCGAAAAATACGAATAGCCTAGCAAAATGCAATGGGGCAGAAAAGATGAAACCCTCGAAAAGTACATCTAGGGCCCTGATTAAATCCACCTACCAAATTCCAATCTCCTAGGATATTCCTGCTATAAACTTGAAAAAAGTTGGACAAACTAACGGAAAAACTTAATTTTCGAAGCCAGGAGGAAGTGTGGTGGGGGCAAAAGGTCGAAACCCACAAAAACTTTATTTAAGGCTTCTACTAAATTTACATTTCAAATTTTAAACTCTACCCTTACCTTAATCTGAATAGGAGATATGGATTGAAGAATCCCTTTTCGAGGTCAAAAAAGGATAATTCTCGTATATTCCCTTCTAATTGAGCTACGAGGCTAATTTTTGGATATGTTGAACAAATTTTGACTTTCTATCAACTGCTTTGGAAATGAACAATTTTGCTATTTTTGGCTTTCAGTACCTCCTTCCTTCAATTTGGATATGAGTAAATTTTGATCTTAGGTCAACTCCACTCAAATATATAAAATCCGCTCCCAATCTACGTTCACTGTCCAAATTTGATCGATTTTGGACACAATCGATCTGAGCAAATGACTTTTAACTTCGGTACAAAAAAATAATCAACGGAATAAATATCTGACATGTCAAAAAATGGTCTCAGTGGTCTTGGATAACCCTCCCCCCTCCACCGGTCGTAGGTTGACAGCCACTATGTCATATTGTTAATGAAAGTCAGGCTATTACAGTCTATCGACCAAAGACGGAATATCCAAAAATCAACCTCCTAACTCAATTAGAAGGGGAGATATGACTGTTTTTCCATTTTTTGACCTTAAAAAGGACTGCCCCTTCCTTCTCTCCGTACCAAATTGAGCTAGGAAGTTGAAATTTGGTGTGTACATATAGTGGGGGTATTAGATGTGTTTTTTGAGGGTCTCGGCTTTTCAGCCACATTTCACCCCTTCACAACCCCTAATATTAGCCCTAATATACGGTTTTTGGGTCATTTTTTATTTTTTGAGTCTACTCCTCGCAAAAATCACCTCAAAATTGAACCAGGAACTTGAAATTAGGTTTGTACATTTAGTAGGGGCCCTAGATTTTGCGATGCTTTTTCTTTTTTCTTAAAATTATTTTGCTACACCATAATAAAATCGAATGTCAAAATGGAGTGAAGAGGCAGGTAAACGTTTTTGATTTGAAGTTTTTGATCAAAAACTTGCGATGAAAGATGATTGTGAATGACTTTTCACAATTCATGTTGAAATGTTGACATGAATCTCCAATTAAAAAAATAAAAAAATAAAGAAATTAGGAAAGTTAAAAAAAAACTGGAAAAATGAGAAAATTCATAATAAAAAACCAAACAACCAAAAAAATAAAAAAATTAAAGATTAGAAAAATAATTATAAAATTAAAAAATAAAAAAATTCTTGATCAAGAACTTATGATGATAGATGATGGTATAGTATTTATTTTGCTAGGTAATAATCAAATTAAATGTCAAAATGGAGTGAAGAGAAGAGTAACGTTTTTGATTTGAAGTTTTTGATGAGAAACTGGCGATGAAAAATGATTATGAATAATTTTTGCAATTTATGTTAAAATGTATCATGGATATGTTACATACCCATGATTTAGAATTTATGACTAAATTTTTTCAAACATTTTTTTCATCACTGCAAAATCCAACACAACCATTCCAATGCAGACTATCACCACGTGTATTTGATTTTTTTTGAAAAAAGAAATACGTTTCATAATTTTTAGGGCACCGTGTAGATAATCCAAGAAGAATGCTAATTAGTGGCGTAAGGGTCTGGCATAAGAAATCCAACATGATAGAAATTTTTCAGATTTTCAAATCTGATTTCAAGGACCACTGATTTGAGCAATTCAAAATTGAGTTCAGCTGTTACTTCGATTGAACACCAATCGGAAAAAGATTTCCTTTCGAGTTTCGGATCTTTTTTTTAAACTGCTCAGTTGAATTGCTCTAAGTCTTCTGTAGCTGCTATTTTGGGAGAACAAAAATTTGAAAAATTTCCTCTTTCAATTTTTGAGATTTTTTACTCTCACGGACCGATTATTTGAACCGATGTGAGTAGTGTTTAGCTTCTATTACGAATGAACTCAAATCAGAATTTTTTCTTCTCTCGATTTTTGAAATTTACATTCTCACAGACGACTTATTTGAACTATTCTGACAAGTAAAGGCAATTTGATGCAAAAAGGCCCAAATGGCTAAGGTAATCTATAGACCTGTGACCAGATTTGGTAAGAGGGGGGGGTTCTGTTGGCTGGCCATTGTACAGCACCTTACAGCGGAATTATAAAACAACGAACCTATAAACCGAATTTATTCAGTATTTGACTTGATAATGAATTTTCAATTCCCAGAATAAAATATGAACAAATTACTAGCTTACGGAATACTCGTCTCAAAAATCAAACAAGTAGACTTTTTTAGCCATGAAACCGATTTCTCGTATTTTTTTCCTTGATATCGATACCTACACTCCATCTTATAATACTCGCTGTTGATTTCACTTTTTTTTCCCTTTTCAAGTGTCATCCATTTACCACGTACAAAAAAATAATATCACTCGCACCGTCATTCACCGAACCACTTACCGCTTAATTTCATCCCCAAATAGACGTTTAATAATGATGATAATAAATCACAAACGAGACCAAACAGAAATGAGGTGAAACAATCACCGCACACAAATTATATTCGCGATTACAGGTGGTCTATTCGACTCGACCGAGTAATTCTACCCTCGTAAACGAGAAAATTACTCGACCGAATCTAAGGCAGCTTAATATAAGGAACATACAACCTACCTACCTACCTACCTACCAATCTATATATCAGAACAGTACGTAGACGTACAGTGAACATGGAAAGGAGGGGGCCAAGAAATAGGGAAAACGTCGCGATATTAGCTCGAAAATCGCATCCTCGCGTCTGCTCATTCGAGGTACCGCATAAAACCTCAACTGAAGGCAATTACCTTTGGTTTTATTTTCAATAAATGCGCGTTCAGCAATAGACAAAATACAATACGTCGATGATAGATATGTACACCGTTCGATTATTTACGACTACGATAAAAGCCACTACCACATAAACGAATACGTGTAGGTTAACAAATAAGCGCAGATGGACGATAAAGTATCTTTCAGTTTTATTATTTTTTCGTTACGTTCGATTGTTTTGCACCAGTATAAGACATACCAACCTATACCTATACTCGTAAGTCGTATGCTATGGTTAAGAAAGTTTTCGAAATATTTTTCCTGCTAGATGAAAGTATGATAAATCTAAGCGTACGAGTACGACGATGACGTATTGACGATTTTATCATCGAACAAAAACTTCAAGTCTAGATGTACCCTGCCTGCTACCTACCTTCCTATTTTCTCAACGACCGATTTCATGGACTAACAAGAAAACCCGGCTTAATATGTACCTGTGTCCACGTACCTATAATAGGATTGAATTTATAGATACTTATCTTCGGGTCGTGATCGTAGGTACTGGTAACATAAAGGAACAAGTAAGAAAAACAAAAAATATGAAAAAAAAAAAAACATCGCCGAGATTCATTGTTAGCCTGATTTTCCTATTGTTGGCGAATCGAGAGATTGTTTCTAGATTACTTAGAGCAGAGTTAACTACAAAAAAAAAATACATCGAAAATTGCAGTAGATATTCCAGGTTAGTACCAGGGTGGTTCGAGGATAAAATTTAGACAATGCCCAAAGCCCCTCTGGTGTAATTAGGAAAGGCTATAGGGAGACTAAGCGAGTTCAGTAGGGGGCCTCAATTTTACATTTTTTTCGAAATTTGAAGGGAATAGTGAAAAAAAATTGCGAAATGACATCAAATAAATTCTATAAAAATATGAGGTCTGTAACCCAACCCTTGACTCATATTTTTTAAGAAAAGCACCGCCTTGGTGCATTTATAGAATGATAAAAAAAGGAGTGCTCTAAAATGTTGTTTTTTTTTTTTTTTTTCAACAATGATAGAGGCTCAGGTAGAAACTGAAGTGAACGGATGAATTTTCAACTCCCAACGTCAAAGAAGTTTCAGTCTCATGCGATCAATTATGACATGTTACCAAAATAATCGAAAAAATATGAAAATTTTCTTTTGATTTTTTAATATAAATTTTGAAAATTTTAAATCGAAGAGGATTGAGGAGAGGAGTGGTTGGTTGTCTTGTCTGTACATTCGATTTTTGGATGATGATTAAAAAGTAATGATTTTATTTTTTCAAAATTTTCCAAACAATCAGAACATGGAAAAGTACTGATTTCTTGAATTCATGGTTCGAAGGGATTTTTACCAATTACATTTTACGTCATTTCGCAACTTTATTTCACTCGTTTTGTGCAACTTTCGAAAAACACCTAAAATAGAAAAAAAAAATACCGAAAAATCTAGTTGTAAGTGACTGTCCAAGAGGAGGTTTGGAGATATAAAACGAACAATACCAGAAACGATTACTCCAAAAGTAATTCCGAGACTTACATGCAAAATTTCAATGTCTTAGCTCAAATACCGGGGTCTGTACGAGAATTCAAATTATTAAAAAAAAAAAAAATGAAACCCTCGCTTTTTGGGAATAAAAAGTCGACAATGCCAAAAGTGACTACTGCAGTGACGCCGGTACCTACAGGTAAAATTTCAATCGCCTAGCTCAATTACAGAAGACTATAGGTGAGTTCAAATTATGAAATTAAAAAAAAAAAAGGGAACTCCCACTTTTAAGGAGTTATCAAACAGTGGTTTGAAAATAAAAAGTCCACAACATCAAAAGCGACTACTGCGATAGTTCCAGGACTTATATGCAAAATTTTAATCTTCTAGCTCAATTACAAGGACCTCCACGAAACACCCACTATTTGACAAAGTTACCCAACGGTGGTTTATGAATGGAATGTTTAATCTTCCAAAGGCCAACATCTGTGTACCAATTATATCATATATTCAATTTCAGCTTTCCACCTTATTCAGGCGTTGCTGAAGGGGGTTTCAAAATTGATATATGACGTTTAAAAAGTCAAAAAAAAAACAATTTTTTGATTTTGTAATTGATTTACGTAGCTTATTAGCCTGAGTTTCTATGTCATATTGTTAATGAAAATAAGGCTATTACGGTCTATCGACCGATGGTTTATGGAGGGGGGGGGAGGTATCAACATAATCAGTTTTGGTGTCCTAGAAGACTATTCCGATTATTTTTGGCCGCGTTAGATATTAACATCGATTTTACTTTTACATTTTTTCCCCCCGAAACTGATAATCATTTGCTCAGCTCAATACCAACCGAAATTGATCAAATTTGGAAAATAGGCTTTGATTGGTGGCGAATTGGATATTCTGGAGTGAGAATCACTTGGGGTCAAAATTATGTTGGGCTCAAGTTTGGGGAAGGAAGTGATTAGAATCGATGGAAAATCCAAAGTTGTATAACATATTGAAAAATTAGCCTTCTACGTCAAATGCGAGAGGAGATACAATGATTTTTAGCCTGATTTTTTATGTCATACTATAAATGAAAGCCCAGCTATTACAGACTATCGATCAACGGCGGATGAGGGGGCGAGATATCAACAAAATCCGTTTTGGGATCCTACAAGACCCTTAAGACAATTTTTAGCCATGTCAGATCTTTATTTTTTTTTTCATTTTTTTTTTTCGAACATTAAAATCATTTACTCTGTTTGATACTGACCAAAATTGCTCCTATTCGGTCAATCGACTCAGTTTGGCGGCGGATTGAATATATATATGAGCGGGGGATGACCTTGGGTCCAAATTCAATTTCGCCCTCTTTTGAGGGAGGGGGAGCTGAGGGGCCAAAAACGTAAAAATTGCCTCCTTTTAGTGCAATTGATGAAAAATCAAAAGTTGTGTAACATATCCAAAAATCAATTTCCCAAGTTAATTAGGAGGGGAGATATGGAAGTTTTCCCCCTATTGACCCTGAACAAGGGTTGTTCCTCCTCTGTCGTCCCACAAAATGGAGCTAGAAAGTTGAAATTTGGCATGTAAATTCAGTTTGGGCCTTTTAACTCCATTGTTCCTCGTCACAGCCCCAAAAAAGTGGATTTTTGATAGGGTTTCCTCATTTTTTGAGTTTTTCGAGTTTGTTTTTCACATAACTACCCTCCTAATTGAGCTAGGAACTTTAAATTAGGTATGTACTTTCAGTGGAGGTTCAAGATATGCCTTCTGGGAGTCTCGACTTTTCACCCCCTCTCAGCCCCCAAAAAGTCATTTTTTTGGTTGTATTTTCTTATTTTTTGAATTTATTCCTCGCATAACTCCCCCCCTAAATTGAAAAACGAAGTTGAAAATAGGTATGTAAAGTTAGCAGAGGCCCTAGATGCGTCTTTTAGGGGTCTCGTGTTTTCAGCCTCATTTCGCCCCCTCACCCCCTCCCCCCGGTCCCAAAAATATAGTTTTTTGGTCAGTTTTTTTCATTTTTTGCGTGTTTACTTCGCATATCTCCTTCCCCACTCCCATATTAGACCAGGAATTTAAAATTCGATGTATAGATTTAGTATAGGTCCTAGGTGTGTTTTATGATGGTGTCGACTTTTTAACTCGATTGCTATCCCTCCTCCTCCTCCTAACAAGTTTATATTTTCTAATCAACCGACGGAGAATCAAAAGTTGTATTACATGTCCAGAAATCAGATGCTGAGTCAATTAGTAGGGGGGAGAGATAAGGAGTGTTTCCTCTTTTGTCCTTGAAAAAAGTCAGCTCTACGTATATCTTCTTACTACATTGAACTAGAAGATTGAAATTTGTCATGCAGATTTAGTAGAGACACCAAATGTATTTTATGGAGCGGGGGTTTATTTTTCAGCCCCATTATACCCCCTCACCGCATATCGTCACGCATACCTTCCATCCAAATTGTGCAAATTGAGTCAAGAGGTTGAAATCGACGTAAATAGATTTAGTAAAAATCTTAGACGTACCTTGCGGGAGTTTCGCTCCCTTCCACCATTTTTTGAAAATTTCTACCGAACTTGGTTTTTAGATTCAAGGCCAGCCAAAATATTATTACTAAATTATACTGCTAAACCAAGTTCGGAACCTTTCAGGCTTCACTCTGTAAAAGTGGTCAAAATGTACTACTAAGATCTTGAAAAAGGTAATGTACGCGGTCTAACACCCGCCCCACCCCACCACAGTTGCATAAGTTACTGCGTTACAATAATCAGGTTACCTTTGGAAAATTAGGCTAAAAAGGGAAATTCTGATAACCGTATTCTTCTGCTCGACCGTCCGCTTTACGCAGCAAAGTATATAAAACATTTATATCGACACCTGCGAAACGACACAAAGTTACCATTGTTCATATCGTATCATAAAATTACGTTTCATAACGCCTCACGATGGTAACTTATTCGTACATACTACTTACTCACTTACTTACTTACCAATAAATAAGTCTATGGGGTACCCGTTAGCGAGAGTACGAAAAAGTGAGCCTAAGCTGCGATTATTTTCGTACGAAGAAGCTTACTGTAGTACTCGACGTATCTACCATAACATTTCGCATTGTGCTTTCTTTTTTTTTTTTTTCTTTCGCGCCTTGTTTTATCGAAATAAGGGTAAATTTTTTCCAACGTACGTCAAAATCAATAAACCAACTTGTGCGACCGAACCGCGTCCTCTAAAAACATATACTTATTGTCAAAATGTATTAAAGTCTTCGATACGATTTTGAAAAATGACAATTTGTCGAGTAATCGCGTGGTATTGCTTCGCTGCCTTATACGATACGTAATATACATATACGTAGTAGCTGTAGTAGATTTGTCTTTAGCAATGAATTTTCATCTAAACAAAACTTCCACCCCACTGACCAAGCCTAGCTCGAAACATGTCGATGAAAAATTACCAAATTAATAAGGTAAATAAGTGCATTTATTTGTAAAAGGACAAAGGAGTCCATTGCGGTGGTATCATTCGTTACACATTAGCTTCAGATGGTCGAATAAAAAAATGAAAAATAAATTAACGAGCTAAGAATAGAATTCGAATTGGAAAAGAATTTAAATACATAACATTTCACACGAATAATACCTAAAATACGTTACAGAAAAGAGCCAAATTATAATAACCAAATAAGTACAAAATATTCATACAGAAGAAAAAAAAAGGGGTGGGTGATTATTACGGGTAATACGAACAAAGCAAAAAGCAACAGACAAAAGAGGACGGAACAGGCAAGGTTTGATGAAAGTAAAAACACTGTCGCTGTCGTCTCGCAGCAATAAGTGGGCAAGGCAGGTAGGTATCTTAATGCATAAAAATACACACTAAAATATTTTATCGTTTTAAAAGCTATCTCGTTTGTGTGAATAAAGTTCGCTAGTCGAGAAATTTGAATTTTAACTCGAAAACACAAAAGTTTTAAAGTAATAAAAATATAATTTACCTGTTCGCGAAAACAAGGTTCGCAGTATTTTAACAACTCTATATTATTATTATGGTATTTGAGCGCTTCTTTCGTCGCCGCAATGTATAGTCAATTTTCAGCGAAAACTTATCAAAGTCGTTTAAATAGCTTGTATAATATCAAAGTGAAAGAAAACCATCCCAATTTTGTAATATTTACCCGCATCGAAGTGTGCAGATTTTTCCCCATCCTTTATATTCCTAAGCTTCGCACCGTGTAAAATATACGAGTAGGTGTGAAATTCGTTTAAATATATAATTGGCTCGAAGAAAATGTGGCATGAAAAATTCACATTTCACGGTTACGCGGGCCAAAATTCACATTCAGATGAAGAGAAGTGTAGAAAAATTCTAACGAATTTAATTTTAATCCTCCGACGAAGGCGTGTACCTGGTACCTACAAGCGACAGCAACCAACGTGTAGTAGATTCCTGTATTACAAGCAAGCACAAAAATTGTATAGCTTAAATAATTGAAAAGGCGATAATTAGAAAGTACGACGAGCAAATCCGCTTCTTTCGTGTATAAAAGGGCCAATTTACAATGCGAATATATATATATAGGTAAATACCTAAAAGGTACAACAAAGTAATAGAATAGATCAACTCGACTGAAAATACCAGTATAAGAAAGGTGTGGCGTGGGAAGGGGGAGAGAAAGATAAATTGGGTTTTTTAAAATGTAGAATACAATTCCAAAGCTTTAACTGTGATCAAAGCGAAGAAGAGGAAAGGAGCGTTTAGCATATCAGGAAAATTTTTTGAGTAAATGAAAAGAATAAATCAATGTCTCAAAAGGCTCAAATATCTTTTAAGCTTCAACGTTAAAAAAATAATAATATCATTTTAGGTACATTCTTGTAGCATTCATCATAAGTAGGTCTGAGTCGCTTACGACCATATAGCACTTAAAAGAGCACGCCATCTATCACGATCCTGTGCCTGTGAATCAGCTCTTACCACAGAGCCCATTCGCGCTTTGATGATGTCAGACCTTCTAGTCGGAGATCTTCCTCTCCGTCTTTTCCCTGGGGCCTTACCAAAGAGAATGTCTTTTTTGAGATTTCCAACTTCTCTCCTGGTCACATGACCAAAATATCCTAGAATGCTTCTCTCGCATAAAATATTTGTCCTGATTGGCTTCTGTATTTCGTTGACGATTGAAACGTTGGTTCGTCGCGCTGTCCAGGATATCCTCAGCATACTTCGCCAGACCCACAACTCAAAGGTGTCGATTCTTCTTTCATCATCCGCCTTTAATGTCCATGTTTCCGGGTTATAAAGGAAAACAGCAAAAACAAGTGATTGTATAAGTCTCCTCTTTGTCTTTCTGGAGATTTTGTTATTTCATGTGACATTACACAGTCTGGTCTAGCTAATTTGCTTAGAGCGATTCGCACCGTATTTCTAACGACGAGCCTCCATCTGCTTCGATGATGGAGACTGAATGTACAAAAGCGTTGACCTTTTTGTATTTGCTCAGAGCTGTAGAAACTAGAAGATACTTGGCCCGATCCACCACCATGACTTTCATCTTCGATGCATTAATACGAAGTCCAAGTTTTTCACTGGATTATCTTCACCAGGTTGACCAGCTCCGCCATTTCTTTTTCATCCGCTGCAATCAAGATGGTATCATCTGCATATCGCAGATTAGAGACTCTTCTTCCTTCAATAGAAATACCACCAGTCCAATGTTCAAGAGCTTGGCGAATTATATGCTCACCATATATGTTGAATAACTGTGGGGATAATATGCATCCTTGACGCTCCCCTTGTTGAATTGAACTTCATATAGGGACTACACCAAATCTACTATATGAGCAGGTACTTTAAAGTGTATTTTGACCAAATCGAAGCACGTTTTTCCAAAAAATGAGGATATTATTTTACAGAGCACAAAAAACTGAACAGATCAAAATTGTAGGAGTTTGAGAGATCTAAGACTGGCAAAAATATCCACACTGCTTAAATGAGTGTGAAGGTGAGTGAGAAAAGAAATTAATTTCCCGATTTCAACAACTTTTACTAATGATATTTACTTCGAGTGTGAAATGCACCATACAACATTTGAGCCCTTGTACCAAGGGTTCTATAAGTAAGGTGATTTTTGATAAAATCGTCGATATGAGCAACATCCCTTCCCCCCTCCCTCCCGGGAAGTAAAGTGCTCAAATTTTGTATGATGCCTTTTCCACTTAAAGTAAGTATCCTCTGTAAAAATTGTTTAAATCGGGGAATCAGTCCCTTTCTTGACTCACCCTTACAATTGCTTAAGAAGCACTTTTTGTCAATTTTTGATCTCTTATAACTTCTACAATTTTAATCTTGGCAAATAATTATTCGCATGATTCATGTTCATTTTTTTGTGCTCTACAAAATGATATCTTCATTTTTTGAAAAAAACTTGAAAATTGAAAGACTGACTCTATTTGGAAATCTTGTAAATGCAGATGTCTTGAAAGGTCAAAGTGGCACGGGTTTAACACGCTTTGATTTGGTCAAAATACAGCTTAAAGGTATTTTGGTGGTGAAAGGAAAAAATTTAGGGGGTATGCGTTTTGAAATTCCTGCTTTTACAAAACCAGGGACACCGTAATGTACAAGGTGTCCCAAAAAATGCAAATTGTGTTTTTCTCAAAAAAAAAATCACGTTCAAAATTAATTTTTTAATGATACGAATTTTTTAGCATTGAAATCGGTTCAGTAGTTAACGACTACCAACCAATGAGGCTGCAGGGCTTCAAATATTTGTCATACCTCACCCTTCAACTTTTTTCTAGCGAACGTGCAGAGAAATTATAGTAGAAGTGAAGAGTCAACTGAACAGGCGAAGATAGGTAAAAACTACCTGCAAGGGAACTCAAGTCTACCTACATTATTTTTATGGAAAAAATAGGGTATATTCTGTCGCCCATTTTTGTATTCTTTTGCTCTTGTGAGTAGCTCTCCAATGCTGAATGGAAAATGAGCTATGTGGTGAAAAATGATCGGTGTTTGAAGCTCCCCACCTTAATTAAAATGTTTTCACAATTTTAAAATTCCGAAGTTTTGGTAATAAGTTGCAAACTACTCAACTGGTTTCATAATTGAAAAATTAAAAAAAAATTAAATGTGTATCATTGAAAAAAAAAACAAGCAATTCCAGCGCCCAAAAAAGTGGTCATTAATTATTGGTCTATTAATCCTCACAAAATATCCTTTCCATTTGATTTTTTAAAAAAACACATTTTTTATTTTTTTGGGACATCCTGTACGTAGGTTATTTTTTCTTATCGCTATTAGAAATGCCCACCCACTATAATGCATTCAGTTTAAATTACCTGACTAACTTAAACCGGTTAACAATGAAAAAGCCCCGCTTATTTATTCTGAAATAAACAGTTTATGGTCATACTCTTCGAAGGGTATGGGAGGCATTAAAGCTGTTCTGAAGCCCTTTGTGAAACTACCCCCCACACCCAAAATAAAATAAATTTAGCTCTGGAGCCAGAATCTTTAACATAGGTACATTAAACTGAATTTAGAATTTTGGTAGAAGGCCTACTCAAAACACATCATTCAACAGTCTCTGAATTCATTTTCCAATGTGCCTAAATACGAATATTGTCATAGAAATTTCAGAAAATAAAACAGGTTTTGAAACAAACCGGTTACAATATGAAAATTTTCCCCAATTTTCTTAAAAAATCGTATATTTCTACTTTTTAAACAGGTGCCAAGTACGAATATTGCCATGGAAATCACGGCAAATAACCCGGTTTTGAGACAAGAAAGAAATTGGTTTTACAATTAAAATTTTTCTCAATTTTCTTGAAAATTTACATATTACAATTTTTTAATGTGCATAACACAAATATTACCGTGAAAATTATCATAAATGAATCAGTTTTGAGAAAACAATAACCGGTTCCAGGGTAAAAGTTTTGCTCAGTTTCCTTAAAATTTCGCATACTGTCAAGAAGGTGAGTATAAATACTAGCAGGAAAATTACCGCAAGTAAATCGGTTTTGAGATAAGAGAGAAACCGGTTTCATGATGAAAATTATGCTCAATTTTCTTCAAAATTCAAGTACTGCAATTATTTCACGTGCTTAACACAAATATCACAATGAAAATGATCATAAATGAACCGGTTTCGAGGAAAAAGAAACCGGTTCAATAGTGAAAATTTTGCTCAATTTCTTTAAAATTTTACACATCGTCATTATTCAAAGTTGTGAACATGAATATTACCATGAAAATTACCTCAAATAAACTAGTTTTGAGATAAAGAAATAGCTCAGTTTTGGTATGTATCATTTAATGATACCCATCGTCTGGAAATTGGATCATGTTCGTAAAACTTGATAAATAGATTTGATTTCAGTGCCCCAAAAACTAATTGTGAGCTGAATTTTTTATGTGAAACCAGTTTATATTGAAACCGATTTAATTGGGTAAACTTTCAGAGTGAAATTCGTTGTTAGCTCTACAAAAACAGCCCTACCCAAAATTTCAATTCTTTGATTTATTTGTACACATTTTTTCAAACACTAATTCATCTCAAAACTGGTTCATCTTAAAACCGGTTCATTTGCGCTAATTTTCATGATAATTTTTGTATTGAGCATTTTGAAAAATGACAGTATGCGAATTTTCAGAAAAAAAAAACTGAAAAAACCTTCTATTATAAAACTAGTTTATCTGCAGAAATTTTCTTGGCAATATCCATGTTCAGCAACTTGCAAAATTGCAATAGGTGAATTTTCAAGAAATTTTACGATACGTCATCTCATTTTTAGAAACGAAAATTAATACTAATACAGTTTTTTAGACATTGAGGAACTATTGTTAAATTTCAATATAACTCGTTCTAAAAGAGCAGACTCAAATTAAAGTCATATGTTCCCCAAAATCGGGGCCAGTTGTAGCCTGAAGTCTTTTCTCGCCTCCCTTTCAACCCAACTTCTACAATTTTTTCATTAGTATAAACAATTCAAAACATTAAATTACTCAACGTGGCGCTATTTTTCTCTTCTTTAATGCGCCTAACAATTTTCTGAAGTAAGAAATGACTACTTTTAATGATTTTTATAATTAATTTGATATCATACGTTATGAAAAGTTTAGTCTTGAATTTCATAAGACTCTTCTGTTTTGCTATATCCCAACACAGTTCAAACTTCAAACATAGCAGAGGGTATGGGGAAACCTTAACACCCAGACAAAGTTGAAATTTTTTATTACTGAATAAATAATTAATGCACCACTATCGCTCGGATACCGATGTAAAAAGAGTTGCCTAGCTCGTTCCATTTCCTCACAAGTTGAATTTATTCTAAAAACCCCCCCAACGAAATTTTCCACTATATTTATCAGACGAAAAATAAAAATTAACGATCGTTCAATATGAAAGTTTTACCTAAAGCTCCGCATCGAATTTTTCACCGCAAGTATTTTATCATAGCATGTTTGTTAGCATAAAAAGCAGGCTTTTCGACTAACAATTCACTAGCGAAATGGTTCGAGTCAGTATTTCAAACAAGTGTCAATTATATCAACTCGGTACATATCGCATCGTTTACCGGACAGAATATTCGGTAGATATGTGAGCTTCTTTTAGGATTTTTCCATTCGTGTAGCATTCATAATATGACATACATCTTACATAAATATTTCTCTTTAGGGGGTATTTTCTTCTCTCCTTTTCTGTCTGACAAGAATACTTTTCTATAATTGGCTCACGTGTTTCGAAGTAGGTATTTTATAATATGCTGTGTTCTTTTTCGCTTCGGTTACAACAGGTTATACGAGGTGAATCGAAGGAATAATGCTTATTAAGGCTCATTTTGGTAATTTTTTCAATTTTTTTTTTACAACATTAAAAACTTTTTCAACCAACTACCCATTAGAAGCTGGAGTAAGTATCTAATTTGCAGATATGTACGTCGAAGCGTTAAATTCGTGATTAAGAAAAATGTTTACCAAAATAAATGATAATAAGTCTAGGTCATTTACTGCTATCTTTATACTAATCTAGTCTCTCTTATATTGTGAAAAATTACACAAAATGGCATCAAATAGTAAAAAATAAAATCAAAATTGATATCAAGAGACTACTTTGCGCTTTAAAGAAAGAAAAAATCAACATTTTCGAACCATGGTAAAAGAAAGCATAATTTTGGTAATTACCGTATTGCTATTATACGAGTAAAAGGTACGCTAAAATGGTAATGCGGCGCGGCGGAATCGGCATCCAAAAGCTCACCTAATTATGTAATCAAGTAAACTACATCCTTTAGCATTTTACGCTACTCAGTAGCGGATAATTCCGCCATTTGGACGATGTAGCTAGATATTAATGCCTTCTTCCTCCTCGTGTAAAAATTATCCTCTTGCTAAGATCTTCAAAAAGGAAGAATGGCGAATACCTCCTTAAATATAACGTTATTTTCTGTGAGTAAACATTACATTAGGGTACGGAACTCGGACGTATAATTTTCGATATTATTTAGTTTTACGATCTGGACGCTGATTCTTTGAGCCAAGTACAAAAATGTCGGTAGGTCACCATTCAGGACAATTTATGTGGTTTAAAATTTACTGTTCTAGATGAATGAACGTTTTCAACTTCTAGACTAAAATTAAGTGCTAAAAAGGGTGTTCAAAGTGCTAGCAAAATGCACACAAATGGGTATCGCATTCGGTATATGGATTTTTAAATGTACTGTTTCGAGATCTTGTAACTATCAAAGGCTGGAACAATTTTGAACTTGGGTAAATTGACTCCAACGTCCAAAATTAGGCAAATTTTGAATTTTCAACCACCCTTTCAGAAGCTCAAATTGGGTCCAACGCTCAAATGGTTGTCAAAATCGAAATTCCATGAACATCTTTTAACGCTCTACCGCATTTATTTGAACCAATTTTTCGATTTTTTTAGCATAACGGACTTATTCCCATTTTTTGAAGAGTTGCCCAAGCCCCATGTTAAGAAAAAAGGACGGCGCAACGTTATTCTTATTTTATATAATAGTGGGAAGTACTATGCAAGAAAAATGCTACTAAAAATGAATTAAGAAGATTTTTGAGAATTGGGCCTATTCATGTCAATTGGAGATTTTCAAAAATGATTTTTTTTTCTGAATGCCTCAGCTCTTTACCTCAAACTCCTGGGGGGAGGGGGAATCTAAGAAGTAAAATGTTTGATTAACGAGAGACATATAATCCCAAATCTGTGAGCATTTTATCACCCCCCCTCCTTTCCTTCAGCATAAGTCCAAATTTCATCTGTAATGTTTTTAACAGTCAGAATTTTGATAAATTTGCTTAGCATTTTTTTCTTATAGGGCTCAACTTTTTCGTCAAACATAATCTAACTGTTGACGGTCCAGATTTGTCAACACTTAATCATCAGGAGTTTGTGGTCAATAGTGGACTGTCCAGCGCTGACTAGAAATCGTGGACAATAAACATCCGCACCATCAAGATTTGATCTTTCAACTCTTGACGGTTCAGATCTATCAACATTTGACCATCAATAGGTGATAGTCAACTGAGGACTGTCAAGACTTGACTGTTAATAGTGGACCGTCAACAGTTGAATTATGTTTTACAAAAAAGTTGAAATTTATGAAAAAAATGATAAGCAAATTTCAAAGTTCCTATAGTTATAAAGAAATCATAATTTTTTTGAAGTTGTGTCACGATATTCATGATCAACTATTGACGGTCCACTGTTGACAGTCCGGATTTTGATGGTCCTCTATTAACAGTCAAGTCTAAACTGTCCACAGTTGACTATCACCTATTGATGGTCAAATGCTGATAGATCTGAACCGTCAAGAGTTGATCAAATCTTGATGGTGCGGATGTTGGTGGCTCACGATTTTTAGTCAGCGCTGGACAATCCACTGTTGACCACCAACTCCTAATGTTCAAGTGTTGGCAAATCTGAACCATCAACAGTTGGATTATGTTTGACGAAAAAGTTGAGAGTTGCAAAAAAAGATGCTAAGCAATTTTTTTTAATTCTGAATGTTAAAAAACATCACTGATGAAATTTGGAATAAGGCGAGGTAAAATGCTCACAGGCTTAGGATTATATGTCACAGGCTCATTTGATATCTAGTTGGATTCTATCAGATCCAAAGTTGAAATGCTAATAATTGGTAAAAAAATCAATTACATTCTTAAATTGAAAATGATAACCCTTGGATCAGTCCAGTATTGTGTGGAAGGGAATTATTTGATGGTCCTAATTGTAATATGTCAGACAAAATGTTTTCACTATAAAAAAAATAAAAATAAAAGTGGTAATGAAATGAAAGGAAGAGTAATGGCTGACTTCATAATTTTAAATAGAAATGTTGAAGTAAAGGGTATTCTCAGATCAGAAAAGCGAAATGCTTTTGATCTCAGATTTTCAAAATTTTCACAAAACATCATTGAGCACCTCTAAAAAAATTTTAGGGCCAAAAAAGCCCACCTCATTCCCCCTCGTTCAGAATATCGAATAAACATTTTTAGCCTGATTTTCTGCCATATTGTTAATGAAAACCCGTCTATTATAGTATATCAACCAACGGCGGATGAGGGAGAAATACGAACAAAATCCGTTTTGTGGTTCTAGAAGACCATTAAAACATTTTTAGCTATGCCAAATATTTAGTTTAATTTTTTCCTCCAAACAGTAAAATCATTTACTCCGCTTAATACCGACTAAAATCGCTCCAATTCGGCCAATCGGCTTAGTTTGGTGGAAAATTAGATATATATGAGTGGGGATGAACTTGGGTCAAAATTCAGTTATGTCCCAATTTTGGGAGAGGGGTGGTGAAGAGTCAAAAAAGCAAAAATTGTCCCTTTTCCAACCAATGGATGAAGGATCAAGAGTTGTATACAATATCCAAAAATCAGCTTCCCAAGTTAATTAGGAGGGGAGATGTAAGGGTTTTCCCACTTTTTGACCTTGAAAAAGGGCTGTTCTTCCCCTATTTCCCCAACAAATTGAGTTGGGAAGTTGAAATTTGGTATGTACATTTAGTTAAAGCATTCGACGTGCCTTTTGGAGGTTCCGACTTTCTAGCTCCACTGTACCCGCTCACTGCCCTTCTCGTTCGCATTTTGACCTTTTACCCAAATCGAAACATGCCCACAATTTCGAAATTATGTTCATCAGCCAAAATTTTAATGAGAAAATCTGATATAAAATTCCATGCCGAACAACTTTACTTCTCTTCATTTTTAGGGTATTAGCCATTATTTCGGAGAAAAATGCATTTTTGAACATTTTTTAATTTTTGGAAAACTGCCTGAATCTCAAAAAAAAAAATTGAAAAAAATTATACTCGTCATAACGCATATTTTGACGAAAAAAAAATTTAATTTACCCTCCTAGGGTCCGTAGCCGTATCGATTCGAAATTTTCTTCTGTCAATTTCTCCCCCTCCCTAAAGTATGAAAATTATGGAAAAATTCACGTCGATAGACTCATTATCTCTCTAAACATTTGAATTAAAATCATGATTTTGCCTCAAATACGCGTGAATACAGAATTTTTTTCAAAAAAAAATGATTTTTCGATATTTTGTTCGAGAATGGTAAGATGGGGGTGGGGGGAGGGCGGAGGGAGGGCTAAAAAATTTTTTTGTTGATGCCCAATGATTTTTTGGAAAAATTTTAGAAAATCTAAGATCAAGGGTATTTTGCCATTCTTATCCAGGAATATCCTTGAAATAAGCTTTGATTCTGTAATTTGAGTTTTAAGTATTGTTTAACAGTATATTTCCAAGTTGAAATAAACGATCCAATTTTACTGAAAAAAACAGAAGAAAATTTTCTAGGCGACAAGCACTGGATAAAAAACGGAGAAAAAAATTGTACCAACTGCGTTTGAAAGATCAAAAAACTTACATTCATTCGATATTTACTCTTTGCGTACAAAGTGTACTAATGTAAGTATAATTACTATTATTATTATTTATCTATTTTCTTTTTTAATAAAAATGAATAAAATACTTGATAATAAATTAATTCAAAACCTGCCATCGTGTTGGTTATATTTTTCCCACGTCTACTTCTATAACATCACCTACCGCATTAAAACTCCTTCGACACGATACCCTTTTGAAAATCGTCGACAAAAAAAAGAAAGAAAAAAAAAAAAAGCGAAAACCCTTTATATCTGCTTCACTTATTGTGTGTGTGGTTTACACATTTTTTCCCTCCTTACAATAACGTATAAATCGGCCTCGTGCAAACATAACAAAAGAATGAGCTATTGGAAAAACTTATTTCGTTCGTATACCTTATTCAAATCCCCAAAGCAACCCTGACGATAAATTTTTTTTACAAATGAGCATCAAAGTCTGGAGTAAACGCTCTCGTACGACCGCTTCCGTACTTCAGACGAGTGTATCATCAACCAACCACCCCTCGTCTCGAATACCTGTTGTTGTTTTGAAGAAAATTGAAATGTTCTCATTTGTTTGCCAATATCTACCTGTAGCCAGGACACCATGCTGTACGTAATATTACGTAACGTATCTACATCGTACATACGTCTACCTATCATTTCGTTCATTATTTTACGTACGTGTACATATGAGGATATCCCACTTTTTATTGTTATTTTTTCTTTTTCAAAAAGAAACTATGAAAAAAAAAAAAAAAAAAATTTAAACATGCTTCGGTTCTCATACACGCGAAATTTAGTTACTCAAACTTTATGCATAATACTTACGAACGCTTTGAACTCACCGTAAAACGGAGAATTTTACATACGAGCTGCGGGCAATGCGCAAAAATGATGGAACTTTTGTTAAAAGGTAAATATACGACCATGGTATATAGCGAGGTAAAAAAAAATTAAAATCTTTGTTTTTCTATAATTCTTTTCTCAAGTCTATAAACATTCAAGGTATGCGGGTCTTATCTAAATTCTATCACGAGTGTAATTATTAAAAAAAAAAAAAATCACCTCGAAAAATTTTTCATCCCTCGTTATTAAACGATTCTGCTTTTCGCCTTATTTAAAAAACACTGAAAAACTTCCGCAGGTAAATGAAATATGAGATAGGCTTGGTTTATAATAACTTTGTAGGTTTTTTTCTTTTTATTTTCTAGAGTATTATTTCTATCTCTTTATCCATCATTCATCTTCGAAAAAAGAGAGAGAAAGCAAAAAAAAGACATTAAAACGGAAATATTTATGACCGAAATTTTTTTTCGCAGAATTGTAGATCATCACTTTCTAAACAACATGTCCAAAATCGGACAAAATCGAACCAGCGTTTTTCTCCCAATATCTCCGTTTGTGCTCCAAAAAAAACAAATTTTTTACCAATAACTTTGCCTAACTTTGTTCCAAAACGCGATAGAGAAAAAAAGTCCGATATAAAAATGTAGCTGGTCAAATTTCAAATAAAAAAGGTGGTTACATATTTTTTTCGAAAATCGATTGAAATACTTTAAAATCGATTTGAAAAGCATGCGTTATGCGCTAACGTGATATTCCGCGTGATATTTCTATCGCGTCGCGAGAGCCAGCGGCCAACGTTCGTAGACACACGGGCCTAATTTTATTTCAGTATAAATAAACTAATTACGTGGAATAAATGCTGCGTTATCTGATGTTAAAGAAATAATAGTTGTTTGAATAGAAATACAATATGCATGTAATATTTTAAAATTACCTTTTTTTTTTTTTTATTTATATACTGGGCGAGTGTAATTTCCAAGACTATTACGCCCAGTGGAAAGGGGATTTAAATCTGATTTGTTAACTTGAGTTCTTTTACCAGACAGAGGATTTTGGAGATGTGTGGTGGTTCATCAGGAATGGTTTCAGAGCTTTCTGGTATATTTTGTTTTAGTCGTATTGTTTTGA
>FIZR01020571.1:0-32029 GCA_900060175.1 Ferrisia virgata | reverse complement strand
GGTTTTTTCGTTCGCCGCCCCAAAAGCGTTGCGCCCAAAAGCATTGCCTATGTTGCCTGTTGGTAAATACGCCACTGCCGATATCCAATACTTGGAAAACGTTGCTTCAGATGTATATCAAATTTTGTTGTTCCACAGTGCCTAATTGAGAAAAATAAATAAATAAATGCAGTTTAATTTTTAGAATAATTCATGTTCTAGCAGTTTTGGTTAAAAAGTTGATTTTTTCCTTAAAAACGACCTCAGATTTTCAGAAAAAAATTCAGACTAAAGTAATTTTACATTTTCAAGTCGCAAAAAATTAAAAAATCTTTTAAATTTAAAATGTCATTTTTACAATTTCAAATCGAAAAAAATGATTTAGAATGTCATTATGCAACTAAAACACGTGACATTATAATCATGAGAATACCTTCCCAATCTATCCAACACTGGGCGTAAAAATCTTGAAATTATACACGCCCAAGTATAATAAAAATTAAAAAAAAAAAAAAAAATTGAAAAAAAATATTGCGATTTTTTGTTTTTTTCTTATTCAGGATTGTGGGTAGGAAAAATCAAAACCCCCAAAAAGGCACATCTTGGGTCTGTACTGAATGTACATACCCATTTTCAAGTTCCTCGCTCAATTTAAGAAAAAACGACCAAAAAACCACTTTTTTCGGGTTGTGAAGCGGTGAAATGGAACTGAAAAATCGAGACCTCCAAATGTCACATCTAGAACCCCCCCCCCTCATCAATAAAAATACAAAAATACATACGTAATTTCAAGTTCCTAGCTCAATTTTCAGGGGAGCTATGTGAGGAACAAACTCAAAAAAAGAGAAAAATGAGAAAACCCGATCAAAAAACCTCTTCTTGGGGCTGTGAGGGGGTAAAAAGGGGCTGAAAAGTCGGAACCTCCAAAAAGCACGTTTAGGGCTCACACTAAATGTACATACCAAATTTCAACTTCCTGGCTAAATTTAGTGTAGTGATTGGAGAGGAGCAGCTCTTTTTCAAGGTCAAAAAGCGGGGAATATCTCATACCTCCCCTCCTAATTGTCTTAGGAGGTTGATTTTTGGATAAGTTATACAACTTTTAATTCTCCATCAATTGGCTTAAAAAGGAGCAATTCTCGCATTTTTGGCTCCTCAGCCCCTCCCCCAAATTGGGGAATAACTGAATTTTGACCTATGTTTATTGCCACTTATATATATCTAATCCGCCGCCAAACTGAGCTTCTTACTGACCATATTTGAGCGATTTTAATCGGTACCCAGTGGAGTAAATAATTTTAATGTCGGGGGGAGGGGGAGAATAATGAAAACACAAATGAATATCCGGTACGCCTAAAACTCGCCTTAATAGTCTTATAGAACCAGAAAACGAATTTTGTTGATGCATCCCTCCCCCCGTCCGCCGTTGGTCGATATACTGTATAAGCCTGGTTTTCAATGACAATATGAGCATGGAAAATTAGGCCAGAAAACGCAAAAAATTATCGAACTTCGATATTCAGTAAAAAATATCGAAAGGAAAAATTTCGATACAATAATAGTTCGATATTTTGGGAAAATATCGATATGCCGATATACCGTATCAGTATCGCTATCTCTGTACTAGTTGACATTTCGACCACGGCTGATTGGTGGCACGGTAGAGAGCTCGATCCGCTCGCGTTCGAATTCGGCTATTTCAATGTGCTCATAAAATCTTCTAGTTTTTGCAAAGACATTAATCACCAAAACTTTGTCGGACTACTCCTATATTTCTATTAAGATATACGTGCGTGATCTAAAAAAAATATTCCAAGGTAAAACTAGCACATTGCTAGGCTCCTTGCGATGATTTAATTTTGCTGAAGAATTACGGGTTTATACGGAATTCGAGTTGGACTAACTGGTAACAGGTACATAAGCGAGTAACGTACGGTGTATAATGTATATAAGTACGTACAAAGAGAGAGCAAGACAAACAAACAGAAAGTAGCAGCTTATTCGATACGTAACAAACCACTAGTAACCTTCGTGTTCTAAATGGAATACATATGACAGGAAATGTCTATCTCACTCATACGTGTAGTCGTGTACGTATAGCAGATTGTGGCGTATGGTGTCGCGCGAGTAACGAACTTTGTTATCCATGTACTCGTACAAGGTTTACGAGCACCTGCGTACGTATATGTACGATATACATTTCAAGTACCTAGGCTACAAAAATACTCGACAAACATTTCAATTTTTTCTTTTTCGCAAAGTTCTCAGGCGAAGTAAGAAGAGTAGGTACGTATAAATTTCAACTAGAATCGAGATTCAAATCTCCACGGAGACTCCATTTAGCTAGCCCCGCTTAATTTCGCTTTTTTTCCCCCAAAGTAGTGTACGAACGAAATAAACGTTCACAAAGGAATCACTACCAATGCGTACCAGTTCCCTTACCCCGCCACCGCATACACCTCATAAGGACGGAGCAGTATCAGAATAGATTTGAAGATGGAAAAGGAGTGCAGAGCAAATGAAAGTAATCTAAAGTGAGAAGTACTCCAGAATGGAATATTTCAGTCACCACTTTTGCCATACGCTGCCAAAAAATAAACACTCAGACCCTGTAGAATAAACGTAGACCGCGCATGCTGATGAAAATCCAGCATCAACATATTGCAGCTCTCCAAGGAACTGGGCCATAGGCGTGCCCAGAAATTTTTTAAGAAAGGAGAGAAACTTTAATTTGCGAGCACATGGATGGCGAAATAAAAAAAAAAAAAAAAAAAAAAAAAGGGAAAAAAAAAAAAAAAAAAAAAAAAAAAAAAGTGGTATTTTTAACCCATAATAAAAAGTGCATTTCTCGGAGTTGTGGTTTTTAATTTTGAAGTCTTATTAAGGAAGGGGTCGGTTTTTCAACGATTTTGGATATTAAATTCGGCGTAAATGCAGAAAACGAAGTTTAATAGTAGACCCTAGTGGCTAGTATTTCTCATCCGCTACAAACAGTCACTGTTACCAGGCTAAGTGCTGTTGACAAGTGTTTAATGTTCATCTATGAAAAAATGCTCCAAAAACTGTAACTAGCAAGGTACCAGTTCCGTATTCTCAAAATTTGGAAGAACGTTTCCTCGTCGCGCACATGAAGTGGCTGGGGGTGCGCTTGTCATTCAGCTTATAGCCGTGGTAGAAAAATCAACTAAGGTTCGATAGAGAAGGGTTTCCTGGTGTCGCAGAGGTATTTTTTTTTAATGATCACTCGCATAATAAAAATTTAGTGCACTTTAAATGCAATTTTTCACCATTTCTTAGCGCTACACAAATGCGATGATCGACAATTTTTTTACCAGTTACTAATGTTTCTCGGACCCAATTTTACGCGCTCCCAAAACCGCAAAGTTGATCAAGTTTTATCCGCACAATTCGTAGTAATATTTCAAAGTTTCATAATTACAAGTGAATATTACAAAAATTTTCACTTCGCGATTTTTCTTTCAAAATCAGTCGAGTGTCCCGGGCCATTCGCTCTGCATTCGAAATCGATAAGGTTCTACCTTTACAACCCCCCTCCCCATCTTCTCGTTGTTTTATAAAAGGGCATCCTTAGTAAGACTAAAAGTTGACAAAAAAGAGCAGACACTCTAGACAGAACGTACATAAATGAAACAAATAGGCGCCCGAACGAGCACAAACGATTGACACCACTCTCAACCGTCTAGCACTCTCTCGAAAACGACATGTCTCTACTCCACTCGTTTTCACCTCTTTTTAGAGGGACGCGCACTTAAACAAAATTAACGTGCGCGCGAATGAAGCATAAACGATTGATGGTATTTTCAAGTCCCACTCTGGTCCAAGATTTTTTCAAGTACCATGGGAGAAAGGTGTTAAGCGCACACCAAATTATTGCATGCACGCGCAAACTAAGCGCATACGATTAGTACCACATTCACCTTTAAACCCCTACATGGAAGATTGCACTTGACTCGAGTATTTGAATACGAAACTTGTTCAGCATTGAATAATATTACGTCCGATCATTCAGCGAATAATGTCACTGCTTTCGGAAATCGATTTATAGGTGAATATTTCTTCTTTAAACACCTATCTAATACTGTATTATTATGTACGAAAAATTTCAACGGTACCCGTAAAACTTGATTTTCGTTTCGTTCTACAGAGTCTGATGTATTAAAATATAGCCGTTATCCCTAGTTTTTTATTTGAAAAAATATCGTAAACTTAGTTTGTTTGAAAAATTTCCTACAGTGGAATTTCCGTATAAAGTCGGCAATCATCGGAGTCTTACCAAAATTCGAGGTATATGGACTTTGCTTTTTGGTTTTGTTTTTGTTTTTTTTCTCACTCTATCCAGTTGCATGATACGTATGCACGCGACATACAATACAATACTTTACCTACTAAATACAAAAGCTGTTTTTTTTTTTTGTCTGCAACTATTGTTGAAGTGGAACCATGTCTTATGGAATAGGGCAAAAAAAATCCCAACATGTGCTTTTTTTTCGTTTTCCCGAATGTTTGCGCAATATATCATTTCAAGTACTTTATTTCACTTATTACAATGGGCACAATACTTACGCAAGGAAGGGGACGATATTGACATAACTGCAACAGCTGCAATTTGTGCAAAGCGAATTTATCAGCGACATCATAGTTTCCAACAGTATTTTGTTGTTGCGAAAAAAAACGAGAAATTCGTAAATCTGCAACAGTTTTTGACTACTGGAGGAAAAAATAATGCAGTTATGATGATTCTGACACACCTCAGCGTATACTGCAAATATGTAGGCATTTTGCCCTCACCATGTTAAATATGTGTTACAATTTTATGCTATTTAAATGAAAATATCCCATGTGTACATTGTACTACACAGTCCACACTAAGGAGTGTCAGAATCAATATGTCGATGCAAGTAGGACAGTAAAGAAGCTGCTTTACGTTGAATCTTGTTTCAACTCCAAACAAAATACAAACATAAAGTATCTTTACCGTTAGGTAACACCGCATCATACCAGACAACTTAATATACAGCATAATGATATGATAATGCATTGATTGGGAGTTGAAATATGTAATGATAGGCACAACACCCTGCCATCTCGTCTTTTTGGTGCTCCAGAAAGAAGTAAATATTTAAACGAACGCTTGTGAATAAGAAACTGCGACCAATTTACCAGTTAGACCGATGTAAGTATGTTCGGAATTCAAAACATGTTGCGCTGTTATAAGCCACCCAAACCTGATACAATAACCCCATTTAAACAATACATCAACTTACTTATTACAATAGGATAAAAATCACCGCTTTCGTTCATCCATTCCCCTATGTCGGAGAACTTATCCAAATTAATACATTTTTGGGTACCTAAAATGCGAGTGTGGATGTTTAAAAATTCTCTTTAAAATAATAACCGTAAGTTATGTAAAATATAATATTTATGCTCAACAACGAGAACACGAGCAAAAGTAACTACAGCTATGTAAATACGTTATTGTCTGCCCAACATTACTCAATTTGACTTCAGACGTTGGCCTACTACATGGTACCTCCACTTACAGACACAAACGTGACACTGCTACAATGGCCAATAAGGTGAGCCGATTTTTTTTTTTGGAAATCTGCAAACAGTTACTCTAAGTTTGCTAATTTTTAAAAGCCAAATTCTTAGGTACGCATATTTATAACTAAAATTATTTTCTGAAAAACTAGAAAGGAAATTTTTTCGGGGAAAAACACTCCTAAAATGAATGTAGGACATCAATTTTTCATAATTTAGCGCAAAATTTCAATTTTAACTTTGATAGATGATTTTTGATAGGTGTGTATTTAAAGAATGGCTTTTTGTATTTTCCCCAAAAAATTTTTGCGTCATTAAATTTTTCTCGCCCATCTAATACACTGGTGCCCTTTCATTTCTCTCCCCGAGTAAAATACGTAATTCTAAACCTATTAGCAAACAATCTGAACGCATAAAACTTTACCATCACCCCCCCCATGAGCGGAGAGTGCATCAACATGGAACATACGCACACTGTTCTGCTCTAATGATGCACTAACCTTAGACACCTGATTTATTGATCCATCACACGTGGCCTTGGGCAGGACTGTATTTTCCAAGCCCCATCCAATGGGGCCAATAATAAAGTATGCGCACTGTCCCGCACTGACGATGCATTGTCAGTGTGTATAGGTTTCATCGCCAAACTCACCTTAGGTGAGGCTACTGAATTGAGACTGTATGTGGAGCCATGGGCCTTTGTTTCTTCAATGCACAGATTTTCGTCTTTTACATTCCCTAAAAATGATGAGGTAAATAGGTGATGAGATTTGAGTTTCTGGGTGTTAAGTTTGATCTGAAACCAAGTTTGGCCTTTATCGGGTGGTCCAAAAGTTACAAAATGCAAAGATTGAAATTTTTAAGTGTTAAATTCAGAAACAGTTGCCCTCCTTGCACATAAGTGTGCTCAGAATTTTTTGAGAAATACTGGAATTTGAACAAAAATAAGGGTTCAAGTGTTACGCAACGATTATCATCCAGGAGAAATTTTTCAAATATTTCTCTCAACAATAAAAGATAGAATTGAGACCAAACAATGCGAGGGTGAAAATTTTTAAAAAGATCAAGAGTGGAGCTCAAAAAAATGCGTTTTAACCCATCTTTAAATTGAAAAGAGTTTTACGTGTTACTGCGATCGAAAATAGACGTTTGTTGTTGTGTTTGTGTTCGCTTTTAACTATCTCATTTCTCGCCTTATCTTATTTTTTAAATTATTCAACCTAGTGATACACTGGTGCATTACGCTATTGTGTCGTGTTAAAATCGTTCGGCTAACTCATCGAGCCCGTGTTCGCTGAACACACGCATAAAAATGAATACGAAAACTACCTACCAATCCATTCCTTCCAGCTCTCAACACACACAAAACCCTGCACAAACCGACAACAAATCTATATTCCTTACATCAAATTCTTACGCCAATAAAGTTGAACAAAAAATCTCTCCATTAACCGACTTCATTCATCCAAAAGAAGATCAAGAAATCGTTTTTAATTGCATCCTAGTTTACAAATTTCGAGACTATCTAATAGCTATAAAGGACAAAGTAGGTGATTCAACAAACATTGTAACTGGTTCTAAGGTAAGCAAAAACAGAATCATTCTCTTTTTAAAAGACAGTGAAATGGTAAACACATTCACGTCTGAACACGGTGGATTTGAAATAGAATCGAATTTTATACCTGGTCGAAGATTAAAATCAGGTACGAAGAAGATTATTTTCTCTAATGTCTCCCCGATAATACCAAATCACATCCTAGAGCATTATGTCATCAATGAATTAAAAATCAAAATTTTCTCTGATATTACCATTCTCGTGCAAATCCCATGGATGAATTATTTGGCCACATGGCTTCGTGGCGCAGACAAATTTACATGAGTACAAATGCTATTCCAAGATTCTTTGAACTAACCTATGAAGAACACATACATCGCATCTTCATCACGTTTGATGAGTTCACTTGTTTCAAATGCAAATCTAAAGGTCATCGAGCTGAAGATTGTCCTTTCGATAATAACACAGAAAATATGACGCAAAACTGGACTAATGCTGACTTTCCTCCTCTGAAATCCTCCATTGTTAGCAAAAAAGATGCTGTTTCAAACATCTTCATACAAAAAGATTGTGCAAATGAATGTATATCGTCTCCTCATCAATCAATGAGAAATTCATCACACAACTCGTCGGTCTCAGTTACTGAAGAGTTGAAATCTCAAATTATAGCTAACGAAAACACAAAAGTACAAAGTAAAGTTACTCCACAAGATCATCCGAATGATTCAGCTAAACATCCTCTATCTACTACATCAAATTCGGATACAAGAGTTATCTTAAAGATGATTGGATCACCAACTAAACCAGAACCTAAACGTGAAAAAACTTTTAATGCGAAATCCGAATAGACTCTGATTCCGAACAAATTGCTGTAATTATGGAAACAGATCTTCCTTCCGATGATGCTGACAATTCTCTTTCTTTCAAAGATATGTTTGTCTCTCTCGAAGATAACATGATGAAACACGCTGAACGATATTCACTCTTGGTTTCAAACCTTAAAATTTACGTTAATGTGGTGACAGACAACAAGCAAGCTGTAAAAATTGCAAAAGAATTTACTGATGACCTTTAAAGTTTACACAAAGCTCTCAAAGAAAATGACCCCTTTCTCAAACACCTCAAAATGAAAACTAAATTCACAAAAATCATCGATCAACTAGAGGCAGAATTTGCCTCTTCAATAAATTTATTAATAATAATAATAATAAAGTAAAAATACTCTCGCAACTTGGAACTGTAATGCGCTTTTTGATCATCTTGAAGAACTGAAAATTCTTACTGCCATACAATCCTATAGTTTTCTCAATCCCATAGTTTTCTATCTTCAAGAAACTCATCTTAAAAAAGAACAAGTTTATATGTTTCCAAAGTACAACGCAATCCAAACACGCCTAAACTCAGATTTTCATGGCCATGAAGGTGTTCCAATTGCCGTTAGATCTGATCTCCATTGCGAAGAAATAAAATTAAAAATAAATCTTCAAATGTTAGCAACAAAAGTTTACGCAAAGACTCCACTCAGCATTTGCAATGCTTATTTTCCACCCGGAAAAAATATTTTCCAGAATCACTTGATTTCAGTGATAAATTCTCTTCCAATTCCTTTCATACTCGCTGGAGATTTCAACTCTCATAGCTCATTATGAGGCACCTCAAAATGAAATAAAAATGTAGTAATTTTAAAAAACATCTTCATGAGCCAACAGTTAACAATGCTTAACATAAATACTAAAACTCACTTCAACTCCACCCATCGAACGTGGTCTAACTTCGATTTAGTTTTTTTGTTCTCCACAACTGTGCACTTCAATATTCGCTCATACTCACTTGGATCTAGCAGGCAGTGATCATGCTCTCGGGTTAATTCATTAAAATGTTTATAGTTCTGATAAAAATTCAGCAAATCAACGAATCAATTTCAAAAAAAAAAAAACAGATTGGGACAATTACTATTCCCATTGTGAATCTAATTTCTCCACACCAACACTTAGACCTAATAACACAATTTATTCGCTTGTTAAAACATTCACAAACAATCTTGTTTCATATGCTTAACTTTGCACACCAATAACACATACATCATCAATGAAAAAAACCTAAAATTCGTACCATGGTGGTCTACTGCTAGCCAAAACGCTGCCAGAGAAAGGCGCAAATGCTTAAAAGAACTACAGCAAAATTTCACTGTAGAAACATTTTTAAATTATAGAAAAGTTTGAGCAAAAACAAAATGGATCCTAAAACAAGCTAGGAAATCATCATGGAGCAAATATGTATCATCTATAAATTCTTCTACACCCCTGAAATAAGTATGGCAGAAGGTACGAATTCTACAAAGATCAAGTTTTCAAGTTCCTACAGGCATTCAGCACAACAGTGTTGCCACATCACCAGTAAAAATTACCAATGCTTTTGCAACTCACTTTGCGAAGTTATCCAGTAGTGAAAACTATCATGAGGATTTTCTTACCTTCAAGAATACCTCAAAACATACCTCGCTTGATTTTTCTACAACAACGTTAGAAACTGACAATGAAGATCTGACACTTTGTGAGTAAGAACTTGCAATCAAAAATACTGAGCCCGCAGCCTATGGTCCTGATAATTTTCACATTTCTCTGCTGCACCAAGCTCCGCACAAAGTTATCACCGACTTACTTGACATCTTCAACATCATTTGGAAATCTGATACTTTCCCATACTTATGGACATCAGCAACAACAATTCCTTTGTTGAAACCAAATAAAAATCTTTTGTTATTGGACAGTTACCGTCCCATTTCTTTAACTTCAGTCTTATGTAAAGTTCTAGAAAGAATTATAAATACCAGACTCATGTGGAAACTAGAAAACGAATCTCGACTCAACAATCAACAATGTGGTTTTCGAGCAGGCAGATCCACTCTTGACCAACTTCTTTACCTCCAAAGCATCATAAACAACGGGTAGTCTTCTAAACACATTATACAACTTCGACTTTTGAGGTCGTCTACCTATCTTCATCAAAAATTTTCTTACTTATCAGTTATTCCCTGTTCGCATTGGTCAAGAATCTATGAATGAAGTAAAAGCACCAGTAAAATGTTCATCATTAGCGGACGACTTTGCTATATTTATGTCTTGCTCTATACTTTCTACTGGCCAAGAAATCCTTTAAGAAACAAGTGACTAAATTACAAGCTTAGTCTAGAAAAAATGGAATAAAATTTTCTACTAGCAAAACTATGGCTATGCACTTTTGCAGAAAAAAATGTTGCGATCACACGCCAGAATTACACCTCGAAAACACTCGTATACAAAAAACCAACAACACAAAGTTTATAGGTCTTATCTTTGATGAAAACCCCCGCTGGAGCCTACACATCAATTATCTACGCAAATCGGGTTTAAAAAAATTAAATCTCATGAAAATGTTGTTTTACTCCACCTTTGGAGCTGATCGATCCACCTTAATGCATATCTACAAAGCGCTAATCAGATCAAAATGTAACTATGGAGCCGCTATCTATGCATCAGCATCCCAACATGTTCTGAATAAATTAAATATTATCCATCACTCCGCACTTCACCTTGATACTGGAACATTTCGAACCTCACCAATCAAGAGCCAATTATATGAAAATGAAGAGTGGCCCCTCAGTCCACACAGAAAACGTGCATTATTAGACCACCTAGTTCATCCAGGTTCTTCTCCAAATACTCCTGCCAGCTCTTTGCTTTCAGATAAACCTGAATTACTGAAAAACTTTCATTTCCTAGCTCTTGCAAAAATGTCACTATTATCAATAAATACATACTTACCACCCCTGTTACAACGGACTGGGAAAATGTTCCAACCACAAATAAATTTAAAAATGTTAAACCATCTGCCGAATTCTGGACAACAGCATTACGAACTAACCGCAAAAAAGAAGTCTCCTAGTGTCGATTACGAATAGGCCAAACATGGACTACACACTTTTATCTTCTTACCAAATCCCCTTCACCTCTCTGTCAAACATGCTCTGCCAAATTAACGGTCCAGCATCTTCTTATAGAATGTACACTACATCAAAATTGCCGTATTAAAATCAATCTCCCATCTTCCATTAATTTCCTTCTCAAGAACGATGAACCCACAATAAAAAACCTATTCAACTTCCTCAAAAGCATCGGGCTTCTCAAGTTGTGCTTTTTCATTAATTTAAAAAAAAAATGTATTTCTTACAAAGTTGACGTAAATATCAGAAAATGTTGAAATCAAAACTACAAAATTTGCTGCTGTGGACAACCTTAATTATGCATCCAATAATTGTTTTAGCCTACAAACGTGGGTTTGACGCAAAGAGTAAGTATCGAAAAAAGGGAAGTTCTGATACTTTTTACGTTGTCGGTATAAATTCAACTTTTATATTCACTGTTTCTCAACAAATAATTTTCGTCACAACTTCTCAATATTTTAACTAGAAATCATAAAATCAACCAGGGTCAAGGTCAACTGTTGATGGGTTAACTGATGACGGTTCAACTGCAGGATGTTCTATTAAACATCTTTCATTTTCCTCAACATTTCAACTTGAAATCATAACCAATCCCGAGTAAAGGTCAATTGTTTATGGGTCAACTTTGAACATCTTTAATTTTTTTCAACATTCAACTTGAAACCATTAAATCAACCAAGGTCAAGGTCAACTAATTTTCCTTGACATTTTAACTTGAAATCTTGAAATTAATGTAGGGTTGAGGTCAACGGTTGACAGGCCAATTGATGACAACATTTCAATCCAAAATCATAAAATCAATCGGGAATTAAAGTCAACTGTTAACGGATCAACTTTCTTCAATTTTCCTCAACATCTCAACTTAAAATTACAAAATTAACAAGAGTTCAGATGAACAATTTTTTTTTTTTAACATTTCAACTTGAAATCATAAAAGCAATTTCAGGGCAAGGTCAACTGTTGACGGTCAACTTTAAACGTCTTTGATTTTCCTCAGCATTTCAACTGAGAATCACAAAAACAGTCCTTGAAAACATTCAACTTTTTCATCAAACATAATCCAACTATTGACGATCAAAATGTTAACAACCCAGAACAGTTGGCCATCAATGTTAAAGCCATCAAAATCTGAACAATTCGGATTTTGATGGTCAACTGCTGATGGTACAGTAATGTCAGTCCAATGATGATGGTCCATGGTTGACAAACTTATGTAGAATGAAGTTGAAAATCTTGTCCTTTTCTATTGTCAAATTTCTTAATTCAGTGTGCTACGCAAAACTATCAAACCATTTTAATTTGGCCTACACTTTTCTAAGCTAAACAATTTTTAGACACGTAGGTATTTAGATATTTGAGATAATAGGGCCACTCGGGGCATTTTTTTGAAAAATAAAAAGTCTCAGTTTTAAAACTCAGTAACTTTTGAACTATCAGGTAGCAGAGCAACAGTAATCCCGGCTTGAAACAAAATTGCGCTATGGAGACGCAGAAACTCAAATCTCATCATCTTTTCACCTCTTAGACTGGGGTCTACATCGTTTTAATGGCTGTAAATGATGAAAATTTACGTTTTTTTCGAAGATGACCTAGCTTTCAGCACTCATAGCTCCGCCCTTCTCCAAGTCAGGGCGACAAAATTCAGTATAGTATGGTTTCAAGTCATAGTAAACTAGCTCTGTGAGTATAATCATAATACAAAGAGGTAATTTTTTTCACAACATCCTAATACACATATTTACTTTAATTGTTCTGCTCAATGAACAAATTTTCTTGAAATTTTCACCATGAGTTGGAATCATGGTTCAGTAAAGCTGATTAAATTTTGGAATTAAATAAGGTCCAATGGGGACCTAGATATTAAATTTCAAAGTTTCCTGACTCGACCACTTTCTTTGCAACGAAATGCATTTCCACGCCAATTTTATATTTATCAGATAAAATTTCAAATTTCATATTTTAAAAGGTGCTTTCTATTTCTCTAGAGATGATGCAATGACTTGCTATAATCGTTCAACAGACATTTGACATGTAGTCAAAACGACTGTTGAAATTTGTGAAAATACTTCAATATTACATATCATTCAAATGTACTTTTTAATTCTGAGTATTCAACGTTGATGATGAGTAAATTCATTCAGATTAGAAAATCGACTGACTAAACATCATTTCTTCTGATTTCATCATTTGAATGACTAATTTTGCAAAATGAATATTTTTTTTTATTTTATAAAAAAATTTGAATTGCGTTTAGTCCATTGTGCCTTTAAAACAAAAGATGGTCAAAAAATTTATATGATCAGTTTTTACCATAATCGTGTGATTTTATCATTGACACCATCAAATTTTTTCTTAAAAGAAAATTGTTAAAAAATAATTGGAAATATTTTATTAAATATCACTTATTTAAGGCTCCTTTCAACTTCAAGATAAGCAACCCTATTTCTTCGTTGTACCTTGTCATTATCTTGCATAAGGTTGTCTTTAGTTTCCATACTGTTTAAGAGGTTGCTTGGTGGCTGTGAATAAAGTTTTGGTAACATACACGTGTGGGGTGAAATGTATTCCAGTGCGTGCGCCAAAATGCGATACATTTTTAGCATATTGGTTATGGGTTACGATATTCTAGTATTTCTCATTCTATACGTGGCATGGCAGAAACACGGACGCTGAAAGCACATAATAAAATAATTGATGCTTTTGAGATGTGAGTCTGGCGAAGGATGCTGGAGATACCCTTCACTGCGCGGTGAACAAATATTTCAATTGTCAACAAAATAGATGAGCCTGTTATGCTGAGCGTTAATGCTAGAGACACATTCTAGGGTATTGTGAACGTGAGGTAAGAAGAGATGCAGAGTTCACAAAAAATAAACATTCTCTTTGAAAGACCTACAGTGAAAAAGAAAAAGGAACATCTCCAGCCAGATGGACTGACATCATGTAGGTGAAGACGGGTTCTACGATAGGTGCTATTATCAGAGCTCAGGATCGAAATAATTCACATGCTCTGATAGAGGCAATGCAGTCGTGTGCGACTTGGGAATTGAAAAACTTAATCATGGTGATTTTTTATTCGGGCGCGAGCAGGCGAAAAGTGTTACAGTTCAAGTGTCTCCGTAGTTTTTTTTCAGTAGAAAAGGTACCATGTGAAATTGTTGAATTTCTGGTTTATAGCCAACTATTTGTTAATTTTGACTCTGTTTTTTCACTTGAAACGAAAATATTCCTTCACTAACATTGAATTAAAGAATCACAAACAAGAAGCGGAGTTTGGTATCCAATTTTCACTATATTTTTATCGCTTATAAATTTTAGGGAGCTTTCTGTAATCCGCGCCACAAAAGAATGTGCTTGGTTAACTGAAAAGTTTCTGTTTTGCATCCAAATATATTCGTAAAATGGGCGATTTATTTGAAAATTAAAGATATATCACCATTTAAAATGCATTCCTCATCAACTATTGCCTATGATTTTGATAAATATAATTTGAAAAATCATCTGCGAATAAATTTTTCACATAATGCCAAGGAAAATGACTAATATATGCATTGTTTAGCGATGATTTCGATTGAATAAAAACTAGAAAAAAGTTGACTTTTCATAATTTACTTTACTTTAATTTTGTCCATTAACGTGCCTTTACTGCTACTAAGGCCAGAGGTACGGCTGGTTGAAAGTTATAGTTCATTGAGAAGTCCGGATGCTCGCAAGAATTTAAAGAGGTCAGTTACAACACTGATGCCGTCGTCCAACGTATTTATTAAGGAACTGGGATTCTGTACTTGGATCTTAGATCGTGATATTTGGGACAGTCTATTATAACGTGCTGTATAGTGGTTGAAGCGGAGCAGAGTGTACAATTTGGAGGGGGGCTTTTTTCAATGAGGTAGGCCATATGTTAATTTGGTGTGATTTCGCTTTCGACAAAGTAATACTTCTTCACAACAGTTTGGTTGGAAAGCGATATACCAAGGTGTAACTGCTGATTTAATGGATCTTAATTTGTTTGTCGATGTGCTAATATTTTTCCAGTTTTCAGACCATTTTAGATTTAAGTTATTTTCCACTGTGGTTTTGAAGTCTGTGTATGGAACTGGTATGGTTGGAATTGGTAGAAGGAAGGCTGCCTCTTTTGCTAATTTATCAGCAGTTTCATTACCAGCAATGCCCTCATGTCCTGGAATCCACGCCAAAGTAATATGTTCAGAAGGAAGAGATAGTACATGCGAGATAATTTCTTTAGCTAGCGGATGTCCAGTGTGATGACAAATTTACAGAGAAAATTAGAACAGAGAGTAGAAAAAAAGGGCAAGAATGACTTGCTGAAAAATCACAGTTGGCTTTTAATAAAAACAGGTTTCGATAACATTCGGTTTGCGTTAGCGTTATGCGGATAGCAATATCATCAAAAAATTTATTTTTACAACTGGTTCATTAGTCGGGTCTCAAAAGTTCATAGATTATCTAAACAGCATAACATGACTTCACGTGCCCAATGCTAAAGAAAAATGAGAAAATATAACCTTGAAATTGCTGTTTGAGTGAGGAAGTACCTCTAGCTTCCAATCAAGCAACAAAGCAAAGAAATATGTTCGGTTGCAAAAAAAAATTTGGCAGTTGAGCAGGTGCATTCTCTGGTGGTATCATCCGCCCAATATAATTTGAGTCATCCACCCAGTTGACAGGATAGGAAAAATCGTAACAATGTAGTTCTCATAGTTAAAATTCGGGGCAAATCCATTATTAGTGAAACAACTTTCCCTTTCAAAGAAAAATTGTAGATCATAGATATGTAACGCTGAAAACGATTGATAATTTCACAATTTTTTTTTTTTTATAACTCAAAGACATTTTAACATAAAATCCAGAAATTAGCCATACTCAGCTTTCATTGTGAGTTTTATCAATCTTTCCCACTTTTGAAAGATATCCATGTTAACATTTTAACATGAAATCCAAAAATAAAAAAACGTAACACTTAACACGTAATGCTTGTAAAAGCAATGGTGACTGCATCGGCATATGCCTTCTTTGGCAGATTCCACCTAATGCAACCTTGCAACTTCTTTAAACTCATGAAAAGTAACGAGAAAACAGGTGAGTACTAGTATTGGATATCAACCAGGTACAACCTTCGATGCAGTTTTTCAGATGCCGTCATTACTTATTGTTTGATGAAATCAACAATAGTATTCAACATGAACGTTCTTAACTCGCCAGTGAAGTGCAACTATGAATTCTAACCGCGTTAGCTTTGTTCATTTGACTCTTAGAGTATTAACTACACCGAATCCAGTGTATTTCACTCGTTCGATTTTGTAAGAAAATCCTCTTGAATGACGAGTGATGCACACTGAGAGACCGAGGGTACGTAATGGCAAGGATTTCTATCAAGAAAGCTGGCTCAAGATTCATAACTCTTCTACAACATTACGCAATACCGCAAAATGAAAATTTAATCCTTTATAATGCAAGTTTGAAAAGAGTCTCCCCGATATGTTTGAAAGTATGCAAAAACTAGGGAACTCCAACTCCCTTGTGCATGAAAATAAATCATTGCAGTAATAGTCAAAGAATATAGGGAGCCATCCTATCATAATGATATGAGCGGCAAGGTGAAGAAAATGATTTGCGGAGTACAACAAATAGAATGAATTTTTTGCTAGTTATACTTCGCACACAGTCTACACACCATATGGTAGGTAAATAACTGAGTATGTAGGTTATACTTACGGAAGACTCGTGTACCATGGGACCTTCGTACAATGAATTTCTCCCATTCTATGGAAATGTAAAATAGAAATTTTTAAGGAAGTAATATGCGATCAATACTGTAGTATCCGCGTCCCTACGGTAGTGCTTATTAATATCTATCGTGGTAACGTATTCATTACAGCGTTGTTCATGTGCATAGAAATTAAACTCATTACAATCAACGAGTTCTAATTATTTCTTTTTAATTACAACAAATGTCCATTATAGTAACATACTGAAGTTTTGCACCAAAAAGTAAACAAGTTTTCTGGAGATTTCAAAAGAAAAAACTCCAATTAATTCGCAAAAAAAAAACAGAACGTTGGAAAAAATTCAATTACCAGGATGAAAACTTCAATATTAAAATGAGTTGTGATCATGAAATAATTTCATAAGCCAGTTTCAGCAGGGGAAAAAGCATACAACCGTACGTTTCTTAAGTGGAAGTACCTGAACTCCAACTGGGTATGTGATACAATTCCTCCCCCTCCTTCTCATGCACTAAGTGATATTATTTCACACAAGTACTCATATCATTCGTTTTCGGAAGTGCAAGTTCCCTGACTTGAAAATATGTCTTTTAAAACGAATAATTAGTCAATGAAGTGAATAGAATTTAACCTTAATACGACTGAAAATCAGGTTGAATGAAAACATGCTGCGAGTCTTGCACCGGGTGAGAGAGGAAAAAACAAGTTCAACATAATTATTACATTGCGTAACATTATGTCGTACAGTCGCGACTTGTCGTCAAAAATCGATCTAATCGGAAGTAATAAAAATTTCTAAAGAAAAAATATGTGAAACGTGTTCGCGGTTAGTCAACATGAGCGGTAGTAAATCACTCGAAATATGTACGTACATTTAGGCAGCTCCATTAAGCTTGGAATGCGCAAGAGCTGCAAAATTTCAAGTTCAACTGTTATTATCTCATTTTTGCCCCTTCATAAACTGCTCACACATTCGCATCCGTAGTTTAAAATTCTATTTAAAAACTACTTCTACCAATTTAGGAGGAGAGGGAGGAAGAAAAGCATATACACTATGTAAATTTTCAGAAGCTGATTCAATTTTCAGCCGGTATGAAGTAATTCAAGCAATTTGTGCGTTCTTGGAAATCAGTTCGGACGATAGCAACTTCAAAAGATTGCAAATATCTAGCTTTTTGAATTAGGATGCTCAGCTATGCGTATATTAGAGAAGTCTAGACTTCCCAAATTAGAGCACAACCCAAACAAATAATATTAATATGTACCCCCAAAGGCACCATTGTTCTTATGAAGGTCAATGTAGGATATTAGAAGGAAGAAAAAACTCAATTTTCATCAAATCACAGCAAAAACTATAGTAATCCAAGTTGGTCGCAACACAATAAGAATCGTACAGAGGAGAGTAGGTAAGGTAGCTAGGTGCAACAACCTCAATACATAGCGAATATTCGAGAAATGGTACCCTTGGATTGAAAATTGTACAGAATATTCAAGAAGCATATTTATTACTTAGAGACATCTAACAAGTATTAAGGGTCACAGCAAAAAAATAAATTTTTAAATTAAAATCGCAGCACACCATTAAAATGAGCCCTTGCATCTGGATTGATAGTGTCATGATTGATCCGCTTTTGGAAGGGCGCTAAGATCGTGGTTTTGAAGGGTCCCGAGTTCGCACTACATCAGTGGGTGCACTTTTGTAATCTGGGCACATTTCCACTCAAAAGGACGCGATTGCACTCTGAGATGTATTTAACTGAAGAAAGCTAGGATACTAGAAAGAACATTTATTCGAGAGTATTGTGGACAGACTGTGTTTTTTAAAACTAAACAACTTATATTTATACGATTGCTTACGTTCCGAGCACTACCAGTTACAACAGAGATAATTAGACAGCACGCCGTCTATTATCAGAATCAAAAAGCTTATAACTGATTTGAGCGGCTACTCGTGGCCCACTGCTGAACTCAGGGTGGTGAAAACTCGGCAAGCGATGCGGTGAGTTACTTGCAGATAGCATCTACGCGAAAGCTCAATAAAAAAACCTCCCTAGAAACCATGCTCGTACTATAGGTATACAGAACACGTTCATGATAGCCTTACCCATTTGGGTGTATCAAATGATGGCAGACGGTCGATTTCAGGCGACTTGAGGCCTATTTGATTTGAACTAACCAATACCGACCGAGCGAACAGCTACGCGAAGATGTGAGTCACACATGTTCTACCGTATCTTTTTCCATATAAATGTTTGTTGGTTCCGTATTAGTTAGTGTATAATCCTACAATAATAACCCATGCCACAAGACACTGAATCCTTGATCAGTACTTTAAAAATTTATCATATTTTGGCACACAGGGTAAATTTTACCCCATGCGTGTATGTTACCAAAAATTCATTTACAGCGATCAAGCAACCTCTAACAGACAGTAGGAAAACTGAAGATAACCTTGTGCAAGAGCATGACAAGGTACAACGAAGAAGCAACATTGTAAAACTTGAAATTTGAAGGAACTATAAATAAATGAAATCAAATTAATTTTTCTAATTATTGAAAAAAAATTGTATTCAGAAAAGTTTGATGATGCCAATGATAAGATCACAAACGATCATGAGCAAAACCAATCATATGAACTTTTTGCTCACCTTTCGGTTTGAAGGGACTGAGATTCAAAATTATTTGAAAAATATAATTATCCATAGAATCAAATTTTTATTCTTGCTCCTTCAGAATGAAAGGTGGGCAAATAATGTATATAACTTGTATTGCAAATCATCGTTTGATTTTACCTTCGACACCACCAAATTATTCACAAAATAGAATTTTAAAAAAGCAACAAAAAATTTTCATAAGAAACCATCGACCTGCTACTTAATGGACTGCTAATGCTGTGGGAAAAGATATTTTAAAATTAAACCGATAATATAACTGGATGATATTGATACTCTACTGCGCATGCGCGAAAGCGGAAAATGGAGTATGGTAAAATGTAGGGACGTGTGTGTTTTGATGCTCACGTCTCAACACACCTCTTAGTCATAGAGGTTCAATGTTATTTGCTTTATTTGTTGCTTAAATTTCTTTTTTTTCAACTAGGTAGAAGATCGATGTAAAAAACTAATCATTCATAGCTCCTTCAAATTTCAAGATAGGCACCCTGTTCGCAAGAGATTTTTGTTGTATTTGGCTGGTTCTAGTATAGCACGTACACTAGAGGCAGAACATTTTTAAATACACATTGGAGTATATTTTACACCATGAGATTGGGTAAATACATCCCCTCATGTAAAATTTACCACGAGTACTATTTAAAGGGTGAAGTTGAGTACGTGACTCCCAAGCGCTTAACAACATTACACACTAGCCAAGATGGCCAACTTTAGATTAAAATTTAAAATTTGTTTTGGTGTCCATTTGTTTACATTTCAGATACTTTTTAATGCATGCTACAATCACGGCATCGTTCAATCGTTAATATCACCTTCATTTGACCCTCAAAGTGTAAGAAATTAACTATGTTCATTTCCTGTTGATACTTCGAAGAAATTTTACCACAATGTTTATTGAGTGAACAGCGGCGCATGACTGGTAATAGAGCAAGAGTACATGAGTAAAAAGTAACAGCCAAGGTATTTTTATTGAGAATGGAGTTTCAGTTGTTGGAACCGAGAACTGTAAACAACAACAAAAACAAGTACCCCAAAAAAATGCCTCGCTGTAAAATAAAGGGGAAGGGGGATCGAAAAAAAACGCGCTGGTGTAGGCTCAAAATGCTGGCTTCAATTATAATACAGAAAAAAAATATCTAAATGGCCATTCTAAACTAAAAGTTTATTAATATCAAATTCTAGTGCGTTTGAAATTGATAGATTAATTGATGGGTACATGCACATCAGGGAAAATAACTTTGGTTGGATAGTGAATCAGTCACTTATAGCAACAAAATTACAAAAAATAACCGTAATAATTTACTCATTAATAATTATTAAAATTTATACGAATTTATTTTACAAAAACATATAAAACAGAACAATCAAATGTAAACGTGCATATAAACACTAGTCTTAATTTTAATTTGGCTTTTGGCCTGCTACTATGCGGCTCTTGGATGGTATCACAATAACAATAGTTTCTATCACAAATGAAATAATTTTTCCCAACTTCATATTCTTTTCAAATTATGAAATTAAAGTTTGATCATATGATTCTATGAATCTCAAGTTTCTGAGAAAGCGATCGGATGATTTCATTTGTGATAAAAAATATTGTTTTATGTTCTCCAATAATGTGCATGTATCTATTGATTAATCTAACAATTTCCAAATCACCAGAATTTGATATCATCAAGTTTTTAGTTTACAATGGCTACTTGGATAATTTTTTTTTGCATTATAATTAAAGTTAGCTTTTCGAGCCAACACCAGCGTGTTTTTTTTTTAGAAACCTCCTTTTCTTACCATCAGGTATTTTTTTGAAGGAATATCATCGATTTTTTTCAAAAATACTTTTATTGGTGATGTCGATATGGACAATGTATGAGGAATATAGTGTTTTTGTGTGTGTGTGTTGTATAATATTAAATTTTAATTCAGATCATTTATGATATTCTGATGGTAAATAAATACGCAATTCATCTGCAGCTTGTTCAATATCTTCATTTCTTGAATTTTTCAAACAAAGACATTTTATAAAATATAAATCAATGATAAATATTAAAAGTAAATAAATTGTCTGTTACAATTTGAAATTTCCGCCAAGTTCATGAGTTTATTTCATTCCACTTAGCTACTGTAACCTGTTTAAAAGATTTAATGTATGTATATTTTAAATGCATTCAAAGGTTCAGACTGGAGATCTCTCTACACTTACAGCTTAGAAATTTGAATTATAACCGTTACGGCACAAAAGCAACGGAGCTACGAGTGTTCCAAGCTAAGCCACGCCCAATGAAATTTTCGACTCATTTTTGTCAAAAGTGTACTTAATTTCACTCAGCTCCTGACTTTTAAATAAAGCCAATTTGAATGAAATTTGATATTAACGTTCTTAGAACAACAGAGATGTGCTTTTTGCATGTTTTAGCACATTTCCAAAAACATGTAATCAGTAATGAGGGTTTGAAATTTTCACATCCGGAAATTTGGGGGTTAAAATTTGTTTTTTAGAAAATCATTTAGTAGTGATCTGATAAACACGTAAAAATACATTACCATTTAAAATTTTGTAAAATTTGACCCAGTAGATTTTCTGAAAAGTGTACGTATTGAAGAAAATGTAGAAGAAAAACGTAGCAAAATCGTAATTTTCAAGAGTCTCGTTCAGTTTTAATATCAGTCGAACAACTTCCTGATCTTTAAACTGACGTATTAACATTCGAAATTGGTTTCATAGTTTTCGAGATCGAAAGATACGCAAATCGCGTTTTGTTGGCCTCAGAATAATAGGAATTTACGGAAGCGGCGACTTTTTTTCGCAACCTCCTCGCCGCGCTACCACACGAGCTAATTCAATTTATAAGAAGTGAGAGTTTATTCCTTATGCCACAGGCAAGAGAACAAAACGTCATTTATTCATGATTTTTGCTTTAAAAAAAGCTTTTTTCCATTAAATAAATAGTGAAAAAAAAAATTTTGGTGTAAAAAGCCCGAATAACCTTGAACAAGGTTCTGTTCCCTTTGTAACGATACGCACAAAGTATTCAACTGCAAGAGGCCCCGGGTGGGAGGGAGATTACAAGATGGCTCATTTTTGTTATTTCTATATCATTTTAAGGATACTGCACCTCCTCCCGGCTCCCACCAACGAAGCCTTCTGGGTCGAAATTCATCATAGGATTGAGTATTTCAATTTAATCAAACAAGGGTTCACGTTTTGGAGATGTTAGTTTTAGACTTACGTGTAAATGAACAAAGACATGTATGCAAAAGAATTATACCAAAGTACTTTTTTTTTTTTTTTGAAAATACATATTTCACGAAGGTTAGAAGTAACAATTCAACATAATACAAAATGGTTCTCTACTTCAGGTTCATATCTCTCTTATTTTTCAAGTTATAAAGCTGAAAAAGATAAATTAAAACTCATTTATAGCTTTTTTTGCCATCCAACTAAAAAAATACACAACACGTGGACCGGATGAAGAGAACCATTTCGAAGGAGCAAACTCAACGCTACAATTATGATGCATCATATTTAGTTTTTTAAAATAGTTCAAAAAAAAATACTTTGGCAAAATTTTTTTACAAGTTTTTTACCTTTAATCTTGATTCATTCCTATCAAAACTATCCTAGCATATTTTTCTTGGCCTAAAATTATTTGTCAGGTTTTCCTTTATAAATTAGGACCATTGGGAGAAAATGCACTCGTCTCGTTGGAAGGTAAGAATCAAAATTCTTAAGGACATCAAAGCAAAACATCGAAAAATGAATATATAACATCCGGTATCAAGTACTGTGGCGTAGCTAAGAATTTTCCACACAAGGAACTTTTCCACGCCGCCTCTAATCAGCTGTTTTATAAAATTTGTCACCCTATTCCTCCCACCCCTATGTGACAAAATTAAGTCAACGCTAAAATAACCGCAACAGTGACTACGCTTTTTCATGAAGTGTGTGCTCCGAAAAAAATTTAACTTCCCTAAACTCATCTCTTATAAATAAAACGAGGAATATTCCTAAATTGCCCGAGCGAAGCGAGAGCGAAATTTTGACCAGAATAAGATTTTTAAACGATTAAAATTCATGAGAAGACGCATTTTGAAAATTGACAAACGATTATTCAGTTAAATCACTATTCAGATACTGGAAGTACTATAATTTTTGCCGTCCCTCTAAATTTGCGACCCAGGGAACTTATCGGATTTTGCCCATTTTGTAAATAAATTACATTCCGTCTAAATTAAACAGGGATGTCGCGTTAGGAAGAGAGGTGACGTCACATTCACCTTCTTTCAGCTGCAAAAGTTGAAAAAAAATTATACATCGAAAAAAATGGATAAAAAAATGTAAATCATAAAAAGTTGATAAAAAAATTGTTAGAGAAAAAAACATCACATTTAAAACTCCTAACTAAACATGTAATTTTAATGCTGAAAATTTTTTTTTTTTTCGAATTTTTACCCCTGTTTCGCTCGGGCTAATACATAGGTACTTGTCATTGAAACTTCTAAAAATGCAATTTTAGAACTAAAACACCCAAAGTTTCATAATTTTGCCCTCGCTTCGCTCGGGCATATAAATATCTACTGCTTATCTCATTTTTATGAGCAAAGGCCCCAAAAAACAGTACCATTTACACTACAGGAAACCTGCTTTTCAAATAGCAAAAAAAAATTATAGATTTTGGTTGAAAAATTTTGCATCTTTACCTCCTCCTCCTCCTCCTATCTAGAAAACGGCTTTGCTATGTTCGGTATTCCTTGGTAAGTAGAGGCAGGTGTTTCCTTTTGTTCTTTGGCCTCGCCTCGTAACGTTGTGTCGATTTATTACCCCTAATATTATTTCCCGCAGAGTTTCTGGTTTGAGCAACCTCAATCATTTCAGTTTCGTCCGCTTAAATAAAGGTAGTCAATTTTTCGGATCTCTATTGAGAGCAGCACTACTCATCCACACCTGTTGGTATCATTATAACAGCTGTGTCCCTAAAATTAAGCCTCGCTTTGTTCAAGCCAGTGGCATAAATACAATCAGAGAGGAGGGGGGGGTGATTCAGGTGTGAATTTCTCCAGAGCCTGCTCTAAACTAAAATGACATTTTTCACCTTTTACTGTTGATATTTTACACAAAATTTTTGCCTTCGTTTTGCTCGGACTTCATTACTTCTGCTCTTTGGTACAAAGGGCTATTACTACTTTTTCAAAATTCCAATTCGGTACACGTTGCGTTGGAAATTCGGATTCTGCAGTACTCAGACATATGATTAGAGGAGCTAAACGAGGATATTTCAGGATTCTCTCATTATCAGTGCTCGCCACAGGTTGAACTTATTCTTGTTACATTGTTGATATATGTATTTAAAATCAAAATTATTAAGAACTATGTACCATTAAAAAAAGCACAAATAAGTAAAATGACATAAATTATTGAAAAATTGAAAATTTTCATCAGTGCGCGCACGCTAAATAAACTTTAAGCAGGCCCATCTAGGTATATAGCCCTTTCTTCACCATAACTACTCGTCACACCGTTCGAATCACACGAATATAAAGCGCATGTAGACATTATTAGGTACATAACAATGTATTTCGTTACTTCGTATACGTTATCATACTTACGATATTTAACATGCCGCGTACAGGAGCCATTCGCCAGTTTCTTGTCATTGGTAGAAGCTTCATCACCTTCGTCCAAGAATTCCTTGTCACCTTGTGGGCCCATATCGCTCGCTGCCGAAGCGTGATCAAATCTGAAATGTTATTCAAACGAGCACTTCGGTACAAATCGGATCAACTTATCAAAGACTTTACTTCACGCGGTTTATGTCCTTGAAATGAAACGATAAAAAAATCGCGTGCGTAAATAAATTGACACGAAGATAACGAAAGACAGCAAAGAAAGGAGGGATTTTTATCGGTACGACGAGCTAACCACAAATACCTACATGAGAAAATACACGATTCGTATTGAATTTGGGTGACGCGACACACATGCAATAGTTTTACTCGATGACTACTGACCAGGTAGCTAGGCGACCCTTGAATTAACATACAAAAAAAATGTCGCGCTTTTCTCACCTTGATTTTCAAAAGACGTTAAATTTTTCGGATTTTCTAATTCTATTCGGCTAATAAAGAAATTCCAAATACATACCAACTGTATGCGAGTATGTTATAAACTTTCAACTATACACAAATATAACAATACAAAGCTTGAAACCCGTACACAAATACAAGAAAACAAAATGTTTTTTGGGCCTGATTTTCAGAATGTCCATTCACGGAATTTAAAAAAAAGGTTCTGGAATGTTTTTTCTAGAACAGTATTAGGAGTACAGGTAAATACTTATTGAAAAATGAACATCTACAACCACTACTAAACCTAAATACCAAATTTCAATCTTTTACGGCAATTTAGAAGGGAGACATACGTGAAACGAAATTAAAAGAAAACTACAACCTCCAGAGAGGTTTATGAGCGGACTTCACTTTATATGAACTATTCCAAGTCAACATTGCATTTGAAACTTTTGAAACTATTCCAAATTGCGATTAGTATGATTAGTATGATTTTAAGTGAGCCTAAAATGAGCTTTTTTTTAAGCAAAAGACGATTGTATTATTTTTAAGCAAAAGGATGACTTTGAAATGAACATTAAAAACTCTGAAAACAATTATTAGCAGCCTACTTCCATTCAAGGAGGAGTTGCATAAGGAATCAGCTCTTGCAAAATGGGACGGCAAAAATCGTTCATAACCCTAAACTGGATTCCCTACTGAATCTACATCCTGAAGGTGTTGGACAAATTTTTTTCATGAAGAGAACATTTTAATATGTAGACAGACATACCCTCCTAACTGCTCTAGGAGGCTGATTTTGAAATAGAGGAAACTAAAGCACGATGTCACATGGCAATGTTTGTTAAATTTAATGATCTCATTTGGTACCTGAACAAACCATGTGTGAAAAAAATTAGACTAAAGTTATTTTTTTGTTTTTTCCTTCAAACATTTTATCGAATTTACGGATAAATATCAAACCAAATTAAAAAATGGTTTCACAATTTTGTGATTTTCTGGCCAAAATAAGCGTCCTATCTCCGTGAAGGATTTGGTATAGTACATATGAAATGAAATTTCCTTTTTGCTAACAGCAGTTGGTTTTTTCATCCAAGCCCCCCCCCCCTCCAAAAGAACAACTATAGTCCGCTTCATTCGACTTCTTGCCACCTGAGTGAAAGTAAACAAATGCTGATTAACCAATAGGATGTCTAAAAATGTCTAAATCAAGGCATTCTATTGGTTGAGGCGCGTTTATTTGGGAATTTTCACGTGCCATACCAAGTTGAATGAAACTGACAATTCACTAAACGACACATTGTGCATTTTTAATCAACATTACGCAATGTATGACATAAATGAAAGACAGTCGTCCTAGAGAAGACAGGACCAGTCAAATACCTGTGCATTGATGTCAAATTGCGTAATTTTGGTTAAAAAATTCGAAAGTGTGAACGAACTGCACAATACGGGTCACTGGTTAGAAAACTATTATAAAAAGCTGAAAATTATGAAAAAGGTGGCTTTGTAAACAGGGTAAACAACAACTGGAAACTGCTATTTGTGAGTTTGTTAATGTACTCATAACTTTCAGCAATAACCACCGTTATAACTTCGTAAGCAATTGTATTACACTATAAATAATACGCGTTGACCTACCCGCAGAGGCATGGTGATTACAACGCGATTGTCTATTCCCTTATTCCTGTCACAAGATACGACACTCAACAACAACTGAACCCATTGTCCAGCACTCTGGAGATGAAATTAGGAGCTCTCATCACATGGGAAAAATCAAAATCTGTATTAATAGCGCATGTTTGCAACAAAATAGCCACGACTGAGACTTACTTCCCATTAAAAATTGAATGAATTTCATGAGCAGTAACCAGTAAGGCACTACATTGCTGCTTCTAAAAATTTCCAGCTTTGCACTACAAGGCAACATCGAAAGTTATCAGCTGCGTATTCTAGATTTTCATGAAAGCGCTAAACAGTTTTCAAGGTCAACGGCTTGGCTATAAATGAAAGTATATGTATTTTATAAAAGAACGTGTTCGGATAATTCGAAATGGGTTGCAAAAACGTTCGAGCCTATTGGTTCCAAGCGCTGGAGTATCTAGAGACATCACATGAAAAGGGTTCAAAATTTTTCTGAGTACCGACGTGGTACTTAATTTTTTTTCTTGAGATATGTAATATATGGAGAGCCGTATTTTTATGTCTGATTTTCCAAAAATTAAACAAATAAGAGACATAGGCGTGACCGAGCAAAATGAGGGTAAAATTTTGGAAAAAAATATAATTTTTTAATCATTAAATATTCGTTTTTTAGAAGTTTTACGACAAAAAATCAAGAATTTTTAGGCTTTTATTTTGCAATCATGAAACAACATAGAATGGATATTAGCAATTTTCAATTTTTCCAGCCCCAATGGAGGGGAAGAGGTTGAACCCAAAAAACCCTAGCTGAATACACAACCGATTCTTGGTATTTGAAAATGTGAAAAAATTTTCACTTTTACCAGATAACCGTGGCTCAAGAATAATAGGTGTCCGGGCACTATCACGTAAAATTTTGCTAAACTAAATGAATAATTTTTTTTGGCATCACAGATTTTACATGGTTCGAAACGTTACGTTGCACTCTAGACACTGTACACGTATTCTCAGTTATGATAACAAAACTTTCAATATTGAGGAATGTACCTAACTATCAATTAACCGATAGCTCAACCAAGTACGCGAGTACTGTAATCAGTTAGAGAAGAGAGACAAAAAATCCGAATGCAAGTTGAATTTTTAAAGAAATTTACATTTCATATCATTACCATACAATGTGTTATTTCACACCAGGCGAAATCAACAGTACCTATGTAATCCAGTGGTTGTAATACTACAAGTACATAATACGTAGTTTGTAACGATTCACTTTTTCACCTGCATATATTGACTCATTTTAGGCATTTTATTTTTTGCAGGCTATGGAGCGGGTGCGACTGAATTAGCCTATACATACCATAGTGTAGGTTTCCCCAGTAAAAATGGAATTGCCATCTCGGATTTTAGATTTCGTAGTGGTTGTGCGGTACTAGTACCCTGGCATTTATCACTGACTAGCGTAGCTTCAGAATTCGGAATTTTACGAAAATTTGGATATTCGGTGAGAGTTGACCTTGGGAATTAGAATGAGTTTAGGAATAAGAATAGAAATGGGAATGGTACTCGTCAATCTTTTTGAAAATATTAGAAACAACTGAAGGTTGTTTCAATAGAATACGGATCCTTCAGCATACTCATCGCATAAGCACACTTCCGGTAGCATGATTTCTAATATTTTCTTAATAGTATATTTTAATCAGGACTGCAGTACTGTTGGCATCATTTTAGTATGCGGATGATAAAGACAAGTAGATAAATCAAAAACAGTTCAATTTGAACTTTGCAATCAATTTGACAAGCAATAAACATACATACCCTTTTTGTGGATATGACTCTTGGTCTTGAGAATACTTAGGGGTAAAGGTTCTATCGAGAAAATTTGAAAAGTAAGCTTACCTGTTCAAAATTATAGTAGGTAATATGTAGGTCTGGTAGATGTTCTTTACTTCGAATACACGTTTTTTAAATAAACAGATCTTTGATTTTTCATCACAATAGAAAATTACCAGTAGGATAATATACTAATTCGCGAACAGTTCAATTATAATAAATTAAAATTAATTTGATACAATAGTATTGCGTACCAATTGAACAAGTTCAAAACAATAACGCATTTCACAACACTAGAAGTTCCAATAAGTTAAATCCTTTACATAGTCGTTCGTAGAACTTGACGGTTCAAAACACAACTGATAACAACAACTAAAGTATGAATCCACGAATACGATTTTCCCATTTCTATCATTTAATTAAGTTGCACACTATATCGTTCACATAATCCATGCATTCGAATAGCAACCATTTATCGTTATTTATTACAGGGAGCATTGTGACCGACGTCATGTCAGCACTGTCAGCTGACTACAATGTGAACAATAATTGTAATTTCAGATTTGAATTTAAAGTCACTAATTAAGGCAGCCGATTACTAAGAGGTAAAAAGTTGATAAAACCACAAATCATTTCTCAATCTCTCACTATCACTGCCATAATACTCGTATATTATCAATAATTATTATCAGGCAGAACAGTGTTACCAAGCGCACATTTACTTAAAGAAAAAATTAAAAAATGACATTTTTAGTGTGTTTCGGACAATATTCCGTCTTGTACATTATTTCGGCACTTTACGTAATTCCATGCTCCTGATTGGTTCCTTACACTCCACCCACCAAAAGCAACGGAGCGTCTTTTTGGATTGTTCGTTTCGTATTGAAATTATTACTGTTCCAGGGCTTAAACCCGAAACCGGAACCAAAACGATTTCAGTTTCGGGTTTGGTTTTTTGTTTTGGTTTTGGTCCCAGTTTGAGTTTATAGAAAGTCGTTTTGGTCACGGTTTCGGTTTCGGGTTGTAGAATTTTTTTTATTGGTTTCGGGCATTTTGAGCAAAGTTGCAAGAATGGAACGAGAACGAAGAACGCGTTTGGACGCATTTTGCATGAGACCACCAATTTTCTCAAGAATGAGAATGGACAACTTGAGACTCTTGAAGAACTAGGAAAGAACAAAGGTGAATGTTACAAAAGAACGAGAACGGGAATGAAAACACATAAATTTTCTTACGTTCTTCGTTCTTCAATTAATTTTTTTGTAATGTATCAGCCACAATTTTGCCTGCCTAAAACCAATTTTTATTTTTTTGGCAGTGTGAGAGGGTGCAATAGAGCCTTTTTCAAGGTCAAAAAAGGGAAAAATCCTTTTATCTCCGCTCCTAATTGACTCAAGAGGTTGATTTTTGATTATATTATACAACTTTTGATTCTTTGTCAATTGACTTAAAAAGGGGCAATTGTTGCATTTTTGACATCTCAGCACCCCTCCCCTGAAATTGGGATATGCCTGAATTTTGACCCAAGTTTATTCCCACTCATAAATATTTAATCCACTTCCAAACTGAACGAATCGACTGGATTGGAGCGATTTTGGTAGATACTGAACGGAGTAAATGATTTTAATGTTCAATAAAAATAAATAAATAAATAAAAATAAATATTGGACATGGACAAAAAAACGTCTTTATGATCTTTTAGTTTCCTAAAATAGATTTTGTTGATATCTCTTTCCCTCCCCTAACTACTGTTGGTCGTAAAACTGTTATAGCCAAGTTTTAATTGCCAATGTAACATAGAAAATTAGGCTAAAAAAAAAGAGTGGGAATGGGAATGGGAACGAGAACGAGAACATCAGGAAAAGAATGAAGAACAGAGAGCGAACAGGAACGCTCATTAAACGAAGTGAAGTTAACGAACACTCTTGAAAAGAACGAAGTTGGAACTCTTCAGAATGAGACCGCATCCTTTAAGAACAGAATAAGATGCGTTCTTGCAACACTGGTTTTGGGTCCTGATTTCGGGTTCAATTTTTTTTTATGTAAACACCTTGTTTTATGAAGGAAATTGTGGGGGAGAGGGGAGAAAGCAATGTTTTAGTCAAAAAATAGAATGTTAGAATGCTAGAAGACCAGTACCAGAGAAGACAGAGGATTAATTTTCATTATAAATACATCTTAAATTAGGACTTGAGTAATTGAGCGGGGTAAGGACGTAAGGTACACCTTCTTAATTCTTCAAAGCTAGTAAAGCAAACCATTTCATTCATTTTTAATTACTTTTATAGTTTTGTTCAGTTAATCTTCAATTCTTCATTCAAACAAGCGAGACGTCATTTTAAAGATCAGCCATAGTCCAACATTACAAAATTTTTTTATTTCAATTTTTTCTAGTAAATTTCATTAAAAAAAAGAAAACGTTTATAATTTCGCGGACTAGTTTGTCATCCTTTTTTTTACCCGAATTTAAACATTTTTGTTTAAAAAACAGCCATAGTCCATGCATAGTGCATTCTTATTGGTTAATTATGGATTATGAGTGTTTTTAAAAAAAATAATTCGTGAAAAATCTTGGTAAAAAATATAGCGACTGATAATAATAGGTGAGTTTTGAAACAAATCAGTCTTCGTTTTTATTTAAACCTGAATTGATTAATAAATTATGTTCTTAACTAAATTATGGTTAATTGATAATTTTATACTTCACTCTATTCCATTTTATCATTAACTAGTACCCTTTTTGCTTAGAAAACGCAACAGTGGTCCATCAAATGATTGTTGTTTTGTGTAAAAAATAGCCATAATTCAGTACATTATTTTTTCAAGCCTAATTTTTGTAGTTGGTAATGAAAATAAAGTGATTACCCCATTGACTTTATATACATGGACTGAGCCTGGCAATGCTAGGCCAACCGCAAACATTATGAAATTTTTTCTAAGGTCCAAATCGGAGAAGTTCATTGCGCATGCGCGTGTTGACAATTCTTATCAA